>JAPYZB010000618.1:0-19074 GCA_030522745.1 Eupelmus kiefferi | reverse complement strand
TCTTTTCTCTTTAAAAATTACATTTAAAGGACCTTATTCAAGCCGGTGACATTATTCCGCTCGCTCCGTTCCACGTATGTACTTTTCCGTTAATGTTTACCAACACAAAAGTACGCTCAAAGCCTTCGCTCGTTTTCCCCGATAAATTCGCCAATTAACAAGGTAATAACGAGCGCTAGGGCAATTATTCCTGTCAGAAAGGATAAATATTTACAGTGTTTTAAAGAGCCTGGTCTCGCTGGCTCGCTGCAGTCGTCCCTTTACTACTGATTTCCTCGAATTTCCTGACTCGAAAGCTCGGCGCTTCCGTCTGCTATTTAAACACCCGTTATCTAAGCCCCTCAAAACCAGCCAAATATTAACGGCAAAGTCCGAAAAAATAATCTAATAATACGTGAAGCGCTGTATACGCCGCGAGTCCAATTCATATATTACTATATGTATACCGAACGCGGGCGTACGTCAGCACGGACGGTTATAAATTTTCGCGACCTCAAACGCCAACTCTCTCTCTCTTACGCTGAACTTGACTCGTCGCTGTTTTCAAAAGGACGTGAGTACACGGAAAAAGGGCAGAAAAGACGGGTTGCAGCGATTATCGGCTGCTGGCTTTTCTGGCAACGCCGCCGACATGCATACCCGGAGTCTCTTCCTCAAGGGCCGTTTCGGAGTCTTTGCGAGTATATTGGTGGGGCGGAGGGGATAGCTGCAGAGCGATAAGAGGCGGGGGGTAAGGGGAAAGGGTGCCGTGGTGGCGCTGCAGGCCGACGGTCGACTAGTGCGGGCAGCGGCCATTTTCTCTCTTCTCTTGCGGCAGTCGCGGGTACCGAAAGAGACGACACATCGCCGGGGATTTTGATAGGCGCGTGCTAGCGTTGTAAGTGGTAAGCGCGGCCCCCGGTAAGCCAAAGCCCTTAGCCTCTAGCTTATCTCCTCCAAGTCAAGCTCACCCTTGGGGGGAACTCGGGACTTTTTAAAATCGCGAATTTGGGAGTGATTACTGCATGTACTTACGGCTCTCGTAGCCGTGCGCGCGCGCGCGGCCGCGAAGTTACGTAACCCCCTCCAACTTGCCTTGGCTCTAGTCACACACTCCCTAAAGACACATCCGCTCGACATCGGCGACGCTCCTGAGGGTGAGCTCTTCGCGAGGCTATCCCTTCTTTTTTTCCTTTTATTCCATTTCCTTTTGGTTCTTGGTTATTTAATCGAGAGAATTTGGTGATCTTGTAGCATTTGCTGCAAGACCGAGTGAGACAGCACGACTGACATATTTTTGCGCACGGCTTGTTGCAGGTTTGTTCGTGAGAAGGACGAGTTAAGGTAAACATGTTCGCCTGCACCAGATTGATCCCCTCAGTTGCCAGGTCCACCGTGAGTATTTAGCTGTGATTACACAGCTTTTTTTACTGTTTCCTTACTTTTGGGGAGAGGATTAAAGAGGCGAGTCGCGTGCCAGCGCGCCGACGACACTCGGCGAAGCTAGAGCGCGCGACAACGTCTCTCTATTCCCATTATGTAATGACTAGCAAAGTCTGGCTTTTTTTCTTCTAACTTTGTTGCTCTTTGCTTGACAATTTTTCAGCTGGTCTCTGGCACGAAGGCCTACATGAGGCCAATCAGCAGCGCAGTGCTGAATCACAGTCAGACGCTGCAGAGCCAGAACCAAACACCAGTCAGCTTGGTAAGTTTTATCAATTTCCGTTCAATACTTTGCTACAAAGCCTCAGCACTTTTATTTATTTTGAAAATCATCTGATTTTTATACCTTTTTAATTGCATAACTTTAATAAGTTATGTAAGGAATAAGCATGTAGGGCTCGCAAGCTCTTTCTATTTCAATATCAACATAAATACAAATTAATAGCAGTAAATAGTACAACATTTACATTCATTGCTTTGAAACTTTTTTTCAGTCGCCAGCTATTCGTAGCTTCCAGACGTCGACGATCAGTCGTGACATCGACTCTGCTGCCAAATTCATTGGTGCTGGTGCTGCCACTGTCGGAGTAGCAGGATCCGGTAAGCAAGCTGATTGAGTGAAACTTGAATGGACTTTGTGAATTAACAGTCATAGATATGGTTAAATTTATTTTTTTTATCCTTTAAGTTATTCCTATTCAAAGCTCAATTACACAGGTTCTTGAGCATTTTTAGTGGATTATGCAACACTTATATAACCTGAATATAAGCTTTGATCCTCACCATATACTTATAATCCCCATCATTTTCCATGATTTATGAGTGTGTTTACTTATTATTTTTTAGGAATTGGAATGGGAATGGTATTTGCCGCTTTAATAATGGGTTGTGCAAGAAATCCTTCCCTTAAACAACAACTTTTTGCCTATTCCATCCTTGGTTTTGCGTTAATTGAAGCGATGGGTTTATTCTGTCTCATGTTGTCATTCATAATATTGTTTGTACTCTGATCCCATCCTTCCCTGCCTGCTGCACTAATCCTTGTACATGTGAAGAATAGAAGAGTAATCCATCTTTCATCTAACAATCATCCTTATTTAACATATTATTTATTTATTATGCTTTAGTAATTAAGTTTAAGTAGAGTATAAGAAATCATTTTTTTTAATGAAATTTTCTAGGTGCTGGTATCGGATCAGTCTTTGGATCGCTCATCATTGGCTATGCCAGGAACCCATCTCTTAAGCAACAGCTTTTCTCATACGCCATTCTGGGCTTTGCCCTGTCAGAGGCCATGGGTCTCTTCTGTCTTATGATGGCTTTCCTACTCCTCTTCGCCTTCTAAGCCACGAATCCTCCATAAAAAAAAATACCAATAGTTCTAGTGCGTCACTGCCAAGACAGCATCCTCTAACCTTGGCGAAGAGGCGGCTGTTTCTGGTATGCGGTTCAGTCCATGATATCATTAAGGGAACCAGTGACTTGCTGCAACGGAGAGCAACGGTGCGACAATAGTATAAGAAAAGGAAAACGGGGCTGTACACGAATTTTTTGAGATCAACGAGTTTTCGAGCCGTTTTAAAAACTCCCTCCAAAACAGCCATTAACTTGTTCTCAATAATCTCATGGTCTACCGTTCGGTGTAGCGTATCTCACATTGTTATGAAGTAATTGAATTTCAGTCTAATGAACGAATAGGAGGTTACCGAAAATTATCGAGAACGACAGCCTCACATGCATACCCACCATTACGCGCACGCACGTACATACTCAAACGCCCTAGTGTCGATGCGATAATTATTGGCAAAATTTTTTTCAAACTCTTTTGTTACCCGAGCGATTCATCATTGTTGTGCTGTTGTGTACGCACGTTGTTGAGGTAACTCTTGGCGAGGAATCTGTACAGTGATATCGAATAAACATCTTTGTCGTGAGATAAACGTCTTTACTTTTTTTTTATCAACCTATTCATGTATTACATAAGTAGTATTCAACACGAATTTAAGTCAATAATTTAATAAAATAATAAGTCACAATATACAAATCATTCAAATATCAATTGTTATTGAAAAATATGTATGTAATTAGCAAAAGAATAAAAATAATCATTAAAATTACATATAAATACTTTTTGTTAGTTTTTAGTATGCCTTGGATTTTACAATTTAAATTATTTGTGTATTTTATATTTTTATTTTATTTATTTTAATGCTAAATGATTATAAATTACTAATTACAATTTTACTTTCACATTAAAAAAAAAAATTTAAACTTGATTGACTTATCAAAAATAATAATAATTTTATTAAGTAAAGAGATTTAAACTAATAAATACATCTATATATGTAAGTTGAAATAATTTTAGTTGTTATTTTAAACTGTGTAATTACTATGGATCAATTTGACTAACATATTTTTTATATAAGTTACAATTATGCGTTTTTTGTGTATCCACGAGGATATCTTTTTGTATGTTTAAAATATATTTCTGCTTTTATAATTAAATTATTAACTACTTATGGTTAGTAGAACTTGGTTAAAATTTTGTTAGGTCAAATTGAGTTATTACTTTAGAGTTTTATATAATCAGCATTATTATGAACAAATGTTGAAATTAATTAAATTAAAACAATACTTGAAGAAATTAAAAAAATAGAACAATGAAGAGAATTTCACAAATGAACTCCAAGAACGATTTCATAAAATATCAAAATCATAAATTAAATATTTATTGGTATATTAACTACTTTTAAAAAAAATTCATAGATAGTGTCAAATTCATATAAATGAATCTTGGATACTTACCTTTAAAAAAAGTAGGAATGTTTAAAAAAAAATCTCATTCTAAAAATATTATTCTTTATTTTCTAACACACTTTAGACATATGTGGCGTAATATTTTTGAAAGATTGCCAGTTCTAATCACAAAAGTTTAAGTTGGAATTATATGATGGAAATCTACTTTGTATTTTTATGGAAGGGTTTTTTTGTGATTCACAAATTTTATTGTATATAACACCAATAGGTAATAGTAATACGCATGACACGGACTATAAAAATTTAGTGCGTGTTTAATAGTATGTGAAATAAGTCTTGTAATTGTAAAAGTTTAATTTTCTGCACTTGTACTCTATAAATGCAAATGATTTAGAAAAAGTGCAGGTCTAATTGTAATCGATTTATAGTTGCCTTTTTATGTTGTAATGATACTAATTACAATTTCTTAATTTTATATACCGCATCATTTCCATGTTATACGATTAAACGATTTCTATTCATTACATTCATTTGACTTGAAGGATTCGAGAGACGGTATTCACAAATATTATGCCATACCCGATCCTACTTACAGTTATACTTTAATTTAAAGCGTCTTTAAGTTTATCTATTGTGTCAGTAGGTAGTTCTGCACAATTTACAATAACTGCACTTACAAATAAAGTTGCTTACAAGAGATGCTTTTTTATGCTAATATAACTGTATACTGATAAAAATAAGATATATCAATCAAAATGTTTGTTTATAAATATTACAGTTATTGAGTTTGCAATAAAATGTTATTATTTAAACGATTCATTGCCTGCAGAATCAAAGTTTAATACAATATACCCGTGAGAGAACGTAATTTATTCTCAGTATATAAGGTGAATTCTATAAATTATTAGAGCTAGCCCTACGTTATAGGGTTGTTTAGTATTTTGACAGGTTCCCCAATGTCATTGGACGGCAACATGTTCAATTGTTCAAGAAGATTTTCTCTTTCTTTTAGGCAAGACCATGCCTTTTCTTGCTCCTTTCTAGACAGTGGCACTTTTCTTTGCTTTGCTAATAGTAATTTTTCATAATGTTCTACTACTTCGCTATCAACAGCGGCGATTTTGCGCTTCAACGCCTGCCTCTTGCTTTCTTCTTGCGCAAGATGCAGCAGTCTTTTTAATTGCAATTGATTGTGACTAGAGAGAGCAGTCAATTCTCGCTGACACCTTTTGATCTCTGCTACTATCTCATCATCCTCTTGATTTTTCTTCTGCGAATCTGGCTCAAGAATTCCTTGCTCTACAAGTTCCTTGTGCATTCTCATCTCAAGGTTCATTGAATTTTGGATAGACAAATCTCTTAAAACTGGTGGATCTCCATCACGAAACAATTTACTTTCTGTATTATTATTTGCTATAAAGACATTTTCTTCAAGAAGAGCAGAGACAAGCCTTTGTGTGAGTGGACCAGCAATACCTAAAATCAGTTTCAATATTATGTAGAGAAAAAAATGTTAAATAAAATAAATTAATTAAAAAAAATTCTAAAATTACCATTTGACTTTTTATCTACTTTTGACATCAGATGAGATATGTCAGTTCTTTTTGCCTTTTTGTCTTTGTTAGGATTTCCTGCCTCTTCTTCTTGCATTAAATCATTATGTGCCCAGACTACACTATAATGACGACCCAATGGAGGAATCTTTTTAAATTCTCCAAGATCACCATGACTGGCTATAAGCTCCTCTAACAACTTGATATCATCAGGCATTATGTCTGCGCAATAAGGGTCTACGGAAGCCCAAAATTTGTTCAAAGTATCATTTTTTGGTAGCAACAGTTTTGCATTTCCATCAGACTTTGATCCTTCAACTCTAACAATTTCGTGAGGATTTGGCACCACTTGATTGGCCGAGCTTCCAACTGCCCTTTGCTTTAATAATTTGGCTGGCAATGGACTCTGAGACTTGATTCCAATCTCCTTAGGCTTAAGCTTGTCATCTCTCAACTTTTTATCGATCAAAGCTATGCCTTTGCCACTTTTTGACCTCCTATCGCGTCTCTCCTCAGACGCAGAAAGACTCGCAATCTCCTCTTGCAGCATTCTACTGCGCACTACCACAGACGAAAGCAACATCTCCAATTCCAACTGCAGTGTATCCAAATCCTCCATGTTAATACCATCCTCTGCATTCCTCTGTAGAACACTGTAGTACCTGGGTAGGACCTTGCTGTTATCGATCATCTTAATCACAGGAAGAGCAGTCATTTCAGAGCCTTCGGAGCTCGTATCAGAGTTGGCCAACACTTGTTGGGCCAGTTTTCCGCTCTCCCTCTCTCTCACCGACTTGACCACCGCCTTCTTCGAATTCTGCTTACCCTTGCCCGACATCTTTCCAGTCTCTCTCCACCAAATCGATCAAATCACAAAAAGCTTCAAAATAAATAATCAAATATACATAGTCACTCTAGCCGTTGGCGGGTGCAAAGACACCTTGTGGACGCTAGCAGCTCACCGAGCAACGCCGCTCGTCCGCATATCCCGCGCGGTGCTGGCTCGCGCAAGATCCGAAAAGCGCTGCACCGTGGCTACGCTGGCTCGAAAAATCGTTAATACGCTGCAGCAAGTATATACAAGACGCACACGCGCGAAATTCAGGAGAGAAGACGAAAACAGGCTTTGAGGTTAGGCTGCCTGAGGTTAGGCTAGGTGGGCACTGCTCTAGTTTCATTGACGCCTATTCGCTGACTATAGCAAGCTGATAGGCGGGGAGTGGACGTAGGCGCAGCAGCTGTTTACCACAAGTGGGAAAGAGAGAGAGGGGCGGACTTTTCGTGAGTTTGTCTCTTTCTGGTGCACGTTTGATGACACTTCTGCGGGCTAGTGGCGGTGGGAAAATAGTGTATAGTGCAAGCGTATCGGAATTACGGTTCATACGCGGCCGCCAGCGACGCACTGCGAGCAAAACAGGAAGATCCGAGTAAGTACGAAGACTCGGGTTTGTCCAGAGGATTTTGACGTATGAAGGCATCGACGAGGATTTACGACTGAACATCAACAACAAATAAGGTATGCTGCTTTTGCGTTAACAATCGAGTGCATTCTTGGTTTAAGTGTCATTGCTCGGGTTGTTCGGGAGATAAGCTTTTCAGGATAGGTATATGCGCAAGTTTTAAATTTGAGATGATGACTCACAAGGTGTTCTATCAATTTTTGTGTAGATAATGTTTTTGCTATTTGCGCACCTGATTCAGAGGAGGATGTTTCATTGTTAAAGCAGTACAATTACAGACAATTCTTCTAAAAAGAACTTTATTTTATTTAGCAAGATATCATTGTATTTGAATTAATTACTTGTTGTGCATAATTAGGAAACTGTATAGTTTCTGAAAGTAGTTTAACCTTGACTATCATCGTTTCAACTAGATTTGTTTTTTTTTGCAACAACAGAGTCAAAATGGAGTGGTTGTTTGGAAAGCGTGTTACTCCTGAGGAGATGCTCAGGAAGAATCAAAGAGCACTCAACAAAGCTATGCGTGATTTGGATCGTGAAAGAATGCGAATGGAGCAGCAAGAGAAGAAAATCATTGCAGATATCAAGAAAATGGCAAAAGATGGTCAAATGGTAAGTTTAAACAGATCAATATTTTAATACAGAACTATTTATTACTATATCAATTTTTTTATTACATTTTCACATATCTTAAGTATAATGTTATTCAAATTAATTTAGGATGCAGTTAAAATAATGGCAAAAGATCTTGTCAGAACAAGGCGTTATGTCAAGAAATTTATGTTAATGAAGGCAAACATTCAAGCAGTATCCTTGAAAATTCAAACCTTGCGATCACAAAATACAATGGCCCAAGCAATGAAAGGAGTCACAAAAGCTATGCAAAATATGAACAAGTAAGACTTTTTAATATACTTTCTGATTTTTTTATAATAAATATAGTTATTTAAAATTTAATAATTTTTAATCATCTTTTAGACAACTTAATTTGCCACAAATTCAAAAGATTCTACAAGAATTTGAGAAGCAATCGGAGATCATGGATATGAAAGAAGAAATTATGAATGATGCAATCGATGATGCTATGGAAGATGAAGGAGATGAAGAGGAAAGGTAATACAATTATAATAAAATTACTTATTAATCAAATCATTTGTAAAGAATCTCTATTTTCATAAATAAAAATGGTTTCAGCGATGCAATTGTATCCCAAGTCCTGGATGAACTTGGTCTCCAACTTAATGATCAACTTTCTGGTTTACCACAAGCTTCTGGGTCTCTAAGCATAGCAAACTCAAAGCAACCTGTAGCAGCTGCAGCTGCTGATGATGGAGGAAATCTTGGAGATGCAGATGCGGATCTACAGGCGCGACTTGAAAATCTGCGTCGTGAATAAAGTACGTAGTGAAAAATTGAGAACGTGAAGTTTGTATAAATAATGTATAAAAACGCTGTATACTTGTGATAAATCCATAGTGTAAGGTTCATTTTTTTTTAAATAAAAAGAAAAAACAGTTAATGCACAGGCCTAAAATAAAACCTGTTCAAATTACGCACGCTATAACTTACAACTGGGCAAATGCAAATTAAAATGCAGCTTCTATGAGAATCTATTCAAGTATATTGAAATACTATATGTAATGTATGTGTCCAGAGAATATTTACCAGTTGTTCATTATGATGATCTAAACAGTTAAAACAATAGCTTAGTGAATAATGGATTACTGGATTTATATACACAAAAAAAACGTCCAGCTAAGCTTGCAGGATTTATTTAAGACCAATGCTATTACAGTTCGCTACATTTTGTAAACGCTTGTGTTAAGTGTTTCTCTAAAGTTTTATAAGAATTGTTTCACCAAAATTGTGCCTATGCACAATTTTCATAACCAGCGACTCAATAACACGCTACATCTTAGCGCAGTAGCTTTTAATATACACTACGAAATAATTGACTGGTTAAAATAAAGTAAATGGTTTGTTTAAAATTATAAAGACGTAGTATCAGCCTATTTTTTTTAATGAATTTTATAAAAATGTTATTTATTAAAATTTATGATTCCGCCTGACAAGGATGAAAGATATGCCTGTACAAAGTGCAAGAGTTAATCGGACTTAATTTCGATCTAATGTAATGTGACTTCCCTTCACAAGCAAAAAAACGTTAAATCTTTACAAATTTTTATGATGATTTTAAATTAACGCAACTATAAACAATAAATTAAGTAAATAAATAATTAATGTTTATGAATCATGAAGTTTTAATTCTCAAATCATTCCACTAGCAACACAGACAATAAAATAAAAATATAAAGGAAAGAAACTGTAAGGATGGCAATTAGGTGGAATAAAGTATAAACATTATTGAGCTTTGTCAAATATTGAATTATATTATATATCATCTTCGAAACGATCATGCCCAAATATCGTACAATCGGAGTAGTTTTTTGTCTTCATTTATAATTATTAGTTTTAAGCTAGGATCTTGGGTTCGCATAATATTTTGTCATCGACGCGCTTTGCCGATACATTAATCATTTATTTGCGTTTCTATATATTTTTCGTTAGTCAGCGTGCAGAGCTCAGCTGTCATGGGTTAGCGAGTAGAAAATTCTCTCTCATTATAATTTTTTGTCTCTTGCTTTCTTTCTCTTTCAATATTTCCTATCTTTTACATATTTTTGTATAGTTATTCTTTTAAATATACCACATGCGTATATGCCATATACTTGTATGTATGTATATCTCAAGAAATACACTGGCATAATGAAAGAGTATGGTATATATAGATATCAGTGAGCTGGGGAAGTTGGGAGTGGATGGGATCAATACGCCGTTTGGATGTTAGCATTGGAATTAAGTACTCATAACTGTGATTTCTATTCACAATTTTCGAAAAAGTTCGAATCGCTTTTTATCATTCATAATAGACGTAATTTTTATTATGTAAATGATTGTAAACATTAAGAGTCGGGTAGAATTTTTCATATATGTTACTTTTAATTTTCATTTCAAAATTATTGTAAAAAAGTATAAAAAATGAGCTTTTATTCTCAAAATTCAAATGCAAACTTCCAGTTGCGAACGCGATACTCATTTTAGGGTAGGAACAAAGAAAGGATAGAACGTTAGAAAGAAAGCCTAATGTTGATATGTCGAGGAGGCAGGAAGATGATTTGATGCAAGCAGCTAAGCGCTGGTAGATAAATGTGGAGTTACAGAGTTAGAGTGTTTTAAAGATCGACTAGAGCGACAAATTCTGCTTGCTTTTCAAATATTTTTTTGTTTTCGGTTTCGCTGGCTACATCTGCTGCTGATTCTCAATAGAAATATCACAATTTCAGCATGGAATCCTCGTTCTTGTTTTGTTTGTATAATATATATATCATCATATAATTTTACATATTAATAGTACGCATGGTCGTTAGATATAAAACTTATAACTTCGCAACGAGTCGAGGAGAGCCTCCCATTTTTATTTATAGTTTAATTATTTCATTTATTTATTTGCTTATTTTTCCTCGCTTTATACTTTAATGTATGTGCAATCTTTTATGCTTCGAACCTGTCGTGCTGCTATTTCTTTTTATTATAATATATCTCTGCGTTGGTGCTCTTCGTCTTAAATATATAATATTATACCCTTTTATTTCGCACTTCGAGAAACTCGGCTAGATGCGGTGCCCACTTTATTAATATTTGTTTTTTTTATAAGTAACAACGATTTTCCAGTCCGGCTTTTATCTTACTGATATGGCGGGATATACATATACGTTTACATGTACATGCTTGAATGCTAAACGTTCATGTTTGTTTCTGGACTGTATGTAAGTTTTTTTTCAGAAAGCTCGTATGAATTCTATTTTATTATTTTTCTACAAGCTGGTAGAGTTTACAGAGTTGATTCAAAGAAATGAGAGAATGATTCGCTTGCGATTTTTTTATATAGAAAAATATCTGATTTTAAAACTTATTATTTTGATTTCAATTTTATGTTGTTTAAAAAATCATAAATTTGAAAAAAAATTGATAGTAAAGTATAAGCAATAATCAAAAAACCGTTTAGGATTTCAGCATAGCACAGATTCCAGAATCTTTGAAAGTAACAAGCCTGTCGAAAGACTTGTTCTCGCAAACTAGCAATTTCTCTTTTTAACTCAAGATTTTTCAAATTGTTTGACTGCGCCCTAGCAAAATCAATGGAATCAATTCTCTCATCTTTCTCGACTCTTACATGTTCCTATATATATATATAATACGCGCGACTCGTGAGACGTTCTCGTTTGGTTACAACAGTATATATTTACAGTGTATGCAGTACAGTGGAGTCTAACATAGACGAACCCGACAAAGGTACACATTCGCGCGAGCATTTCGAATTCTCTTTCTCCATCACCCACACGCACACACATACATTTCTTAATTCATTGGAAAAATGCTAAGCTCCATTATAACGAACACGCCTACTTTTATAGTTGTATATATGTACATACTTATGTTCAATAACTACAATCGATGCAATTTATTTTTTACGCAAAAATAGGGTTGCGGTAGTGTCATTTTTTTTTATCTTGATAGATAAAAATCATCGTAAACTTATAGAAATTATGAAAATCCAAACGATTGCGGAAAATATTTGCAGCTGCACCGCGCTATTTTTTACACGCGAATAGCACTGGCTAATCGGTTATTAAATGTATAGGTAGGTGCTGACCGATTTCGGATACATTATTTATCTGAAACGAAACAAGTATGTACCTTACGATAATCGATACTAGCAGGAGAAAAAGAATCTCATTGTTCATCAATACGGTAGAATTTCGCATTGCACTACCGTGACAGCGCTTCTATCCAGAGAAAAAATTTGGCTGATTTAATAGAACATTTTGTTGTGCCACTACTGAATATTCCGTTACTTCAATTATTTCAGTTTGATAATTGATCACTGAGATACGATTTAATCAACCGAACTTTCTGGTTTAATCAATCGAAATATGGGTGTGCATAACAAAACTTGTGTTGAATCAGCGAAATTTTTTTCTCAGTGTTGGAGTGAAAATTTTATCGTCGACACACTTGCTCTGTCAGCATCAAAGATGGTAAGTAACTTCATTTTCCCTAAATTTGATAGATAATAATTTTGAAAGCTATGTTTTTTTTTATTTTAAACAATCGCTTCAATATAAAAACCTATTTTTTTTTATAAAAAAAATTATCGCATTCACAAAGTTTGAAGTATACTCACATGGTAAAAATAGGCCTATATGTTTTTAACATTTTTCGTCTATCAACAATTAGTCTATCGATTTTATAGACGCTGATTAAATTTAATATCTTTATATTATATTTTTCGTTTTATAAGCGAATTTTAAGTAAAATGCGTGGTTGTATATAAATTATAATCAATAGCAAAATGAACAAATGCATAAACAAATTTATAAATGTAAAACATAATCAGACAAATATTTTGTAACATTGGCATTTTTGTGTATAACATATTTTTCCGTATTATAGATAAATAAATAAGTATACCATTCAGGATCACAAAAATTGCATTGAATTCTGAAATTTTCAAAGCCAGGATAAAATCATCGCACAAATATTTAAATTTGAATTCATAGACGTTGAATTCACTGCAAACTTATTTGTAGTAGTCGATAGGTGCTATATTGGCTGCATCGGCACAGCTGGGGCGAGGTCCAGTTTTTTACAATATTCCTTCAATACACAGTCCTTTGACAAATCATTCTAAATTATAGAACACTGTTTTAATGGGCACTATGAAGAGTACATATACTATGTATATTTGATAATAGAATTTTCAATGTCCTAGAAAAAAGTATTTCTATGTTGTCATCATTAGTAAAAAAAAACTGCTAGAGCTGATATTTTCATTTTAAAAAATTGTTCTTTCAATTTTTCTCTATAAATTCTCATGTTTTACCCTTTTTTTTTAATTAAGAAGACATGCAAATTAAAATATTTTAATTAAACAAAATCGTAAAAACTTGTATTCAAAAGTACTACGGTTGGCCGAATAACAGCTAACTAATTTTCCTCACTAAAAATAGACGACATAAAGAGAATGGTATATACGACTTTAAAGTCGTAAAGGAGAATATCAACTAGTTAGCAGGTTTTCCTCACTAGTATTAACAATAAAATTTGTACTGATTTTTCCAGGGCCGCGAAAATTTTTATCAAATTTCAAGTAAGTACTCTAAAAGAGTAGACACTGTTTTTCTGATTTACCGACAAATTATGACCAATTTTATTTCAAGAGTTGTCTTTCTTTATAGCTCTTCGACATGATTACTGTATCATCAGCAATTTACCTATAGTATTTTGATGTGCCATGACAGCAATGTTTTAGATTTTAACTAAGCTGGCCATGATTAGATTTCAGGTCATAAATTTAGAATGTGACCCTAAAAATTTTCATCTACCGCCAATAAAAATTATCGAAAATTAAAGAGACAGTTTTAATGTGTTTAACAACTGCAAAAATGTTTACAGCACATGCATAGTTTTTCGTATTCAGGGATGTAGTATACTTAGTCTCGTTTGCAACTAGCATACGGAAAAAAATTACAACAAACTTTGTACAGTAAAAGTAAAACGGATAATCTAATAAAGTTTGAAAATTCAATGAAATGGAATAGTCCAGTAGATTTAAATAATCCACTAAGTACGGTTAAGTTATTTTCAATTAATCTGTTTATTTTTCGAATACTTGAAACTCAATAAGATATCAAATCCGTGCTGACCATTTCCATGCTTATTAGAACAAATTATAAAAAGTATTATCTGTTGTTAAAACACTCTGTTGAATGAATCTAGTAGATGAAAGTTGTCTTAAATTAATATTAATATAAACTGTACGCCTACAAATGTTCTACAAGCAAACGTCTATTGGAACGCAAGTATTTGCTGAATTTAGGCAATATTATTTGTGTAAAATAATAAATGTAAATTTGTATTTATCTGGGTAAATTTTGAAAAAAAAAGAAAAGCAAAATGTGTGGAGAGTTTTCGCGAAAAGTACTTGGATCGTTAGTTTAAACATTTTGTTGTTTTGTAAAATGTTAATAACTACGTCGTACAGGTGTCTATTAATAATTTCAATACCAATATTATAAAATTATCTTGATTTTATTTTATTTATGAATTATTTTAATCTATTCCAATACTAAGAGTCCCTTGGATGACAAACTTTCGTTACACCTTAAGATAGACACTTTTTTGGTTTATTATTATCTCATAGATTTCTGCTTTTTGTTCTTTTCACTAACGATATATCATAATGTATACTGTTATATGAAAGTGACCAATAGACTTCGCAGTTTACATAGGTACGCTTAGAGTTTGCTTTTCTATTAACTGTTTTATTGTATTAGTTCATAATGTTTTAGATAGAATTTACGTTGATTTTTTATTAAGTATAAAACAACAAGTGAATTTACGTTAACAACGTTTCAGGCATTTATGATATTATACGTAGAGTAGTCGGTTAAATTTTAACCGACATAAAAATCTTGCGTGTGCTCGATGCCTTCTATAAAGCGAATTTAGCTTGAAACGTCGTTATCGCAAATTTAATACAATGATATTTTTGTTTCTATTAACATTGTAACTTCTGTTATAATCTATGAATTTGATAGATCTAATTAATATTAGTGAAAATATTGGTTTTGGGCATGAAAGTATAAGTTCTGTTCGTTTTACTTGATATCGTTTTTTAGAATTTTGGCGAATGCTTTTTTTTACAAATGCTACAGACGCTAAGTCATAGGCATCAACATAAGGTTGATCGAAAATTATTCGTAGTAAATTCTACATTATTAATTATCTTACACTAACCAAGAGCTCACAGAGGATTGTACAATAAGTTTTATAAAAGTTACAAATTGCTTAAGTTACTAAAGTATTTTAAGTAATATATAACGAGAAAAATTATTAGTGTTGTAATATCAAAAACCAACGTGAAGGTTTTTTTTTAATTCAAAGAAGGATATATCACAAAAAAAATTAAAGTAAAGTTTGTAACAATCTCGTTAAACCTCTTCCCGCATTTAGGCACAAATGTATCCACAGAACTTTTACACTAAATATTGAACAAAAACGTACTCCTAAGAAAGATAGTTTAAACAAAATAGAAAACAACATTTTAATTAATAGTAAATCTTATTAAAAACTATTTACAAAATAAATATTACTTGGAAAAAAATGTTTATAGAAATGATGTATAAGTAACTGAATAAGATGCAACAAGAATAACAAGTAACAGACATCTAAAAAATCGCACATTTTTCAGTAGACCATAATCGATGCGAGAAGAGGTACGCGTGTGAAAACTAACGCCTAATTTAAGAGTGTCTAGCTCAAGAGCATAACGCGTCCATTCGGATTACAGACAACAAGTAGAGAGTCTCGCAATGGAGCCCGTCTAACAATAGGTAACAACGAGCAGTAGTGATGGCCGTCGCGTAACGGCCTAGCGATGGCAATGGCAACGGCAGCAGTGACAACAGCAACAGCAGCTTCTGCCACGCTTCGCATCCTCATCATCATGATCAGCGCGACGGTAGTCGTAGTGATCAACCAAAGCGGACCGAGTAGTCATATAGTCCAGACCTGCACCTTCTCGGCGACGATGCACCAGCTCGCGTGGTCGTAGTAGGACGAGATGATGTGCAGGTTCTCCACGTACTTGTTGATGAGCTGGTCGAGCTCGCCCTCCCGAAAAACATGATAGTACTGGTGGTAGGTTATCTGGTCCGACGGCAGCGATTCCTGGGACGAGGAGCCGCTGAGCGTGCCGTTGCTCGCGCTCGTGGCCGAGCGCCTCGGCGGCTGGTGATGCTGCTGATGGCCCAGCGGAGGGTGCGATCGCTGATGCAGGATGTTGCGCGGCGAGGATATCTCCTCGGAGACGGAGCGAGTCTGGGCGCAGAGCCGGACGCGGTGACCGCCGGCGCTGCTGGCGAGGCTCGAGGAGGCCAGGGAGGCGGTGCTGCCGCTGCAGAAGCGCCGCGTGCTCAGGGACTCGGCCTGGCTGCTCTCGCTTATTGTGTTCTCGATGGAATCGCCGATGTCGCTGGACTCGATCGAGTTGCCGAAGCGCGACTGGCCGATGCTCAGCGGCTTGGTCTGCTGCTGGGCGCGGCGGAGCTCGCGCTCGGTAAGAAACTCGCCGTTATTGGTGACGCAGATGAAGCCGCCGTTGCTGCTGCCCGCGTCGCTGTCCTCCGAGCAGCTGCGCTGGATTATCAGCTGAGCCGTGCTGCCGCCGTTATCGCTGCTGTGCTGGGTATCGTCGTCGTTGGTGCTTCGCTGTTTATTATTGTCGAGGTCGCAGTAGTCGTTGTCGCGCGACGCTTGACGCGCTTGGGCCTGCGGCTGCTGCTGGCTCTGCTTCAGGCCGCTATCGTATTTACAGGTGCTCGTGTACCTATGGTAATTTCAAATAGATTTTTATTATAGAAATGATAATTTTATTGAATATTAATTCCACTTTCACTTTACAAACTGAATTATAAACTTAGAAAAATATGCATTGCCATAATCTCTGCACATATTTCTTTTTAAAATAAATACAAAAATAAATAAAAAACAATGATATAGTGAGTCCGACTAATTTAAAAATATCCACGAATCCACTTTCACTTAAATGGTGTGAGCTTTAAAGTAAATAGCGATAATTGTAAGAATCAAAGTTAAATACCGTGTAGAAGTCAAATTGCTCGAATCGTCGTCGTCAAACTCGAGCTTGGTCCTCCGGCAGAATTGGTCGATGTCGTTTATAAGATTTTCACTGAGCCGGTCGGTCAGGTCTATTAGGTGCCTGTTGCACTCCTCGTTCCAGGTGCTCTCCACCGGCGAAATGCGCTTGTCCAGGGCTGCGGGCCTCGTCGCTGCGCTCGTCTGTAACACCAAGAATAAAACAGACAATGTTAATTTAAATATTCAGTATGCAAAAAAAAGAAAAATGTTTTGAGAATTATATGATTACGCGATATTACTGTACATAGCGTCGTTCGCGAACGGATCAATAACGACCCGGCGTGCATATATAAATAGGTTTAAGTTTTAATTCAATTTCGCTAATTCTGAAAAATTTACATGGTCATCAATTATGAAAGGGCTAGTCGTTAAACTTGCAAACCTTTCGATAGATTTTATTTACGTAATATGTATTTATCTTTATTTTTATATATTTTTTTAATTTATAAACTTTTATTCATAAATCATTTACTTTAAATATTTTATAAAGCAAAATATACTTTGATCTTTTTATATTTTTTATGGCAAATAATACGATACTCATGAAAAAGCTCCACATTTACATAAGTAATGAAAATATATTAATTTAAAAATGATATTTACCGTTGTTTCGACGCTCGTCGTGGGCGCAACGGTGGTGGGCTTGGCTGGTGCGCTCTTCTGCTGTATGAGCGCGCCCACAGCATCCTCCAATGTCGTCGCGACATTCGCCGCAGCCTCCAGTAGCTTCAACGACTGAGACGATCCGGTCGACAATTCTATAAGCGAATCCGAGTCGTCGGTCGATTGATTGGTTTGGGACAGCTCATTCTCAGCCGAGGAAAGATCATCCGGCTTGGTCGAGCAGGAGGTCATATCCTTCGAGCTATCCGTCCCATCCCCAGAGCTACCCTCCTCGGACTTGTTTTCCTTTTCCTTTTCCGCTGCCTCGCTCTCCTTCTTCGACAGGTAGCGCTCGTCGGAGATGACGCTGATGACCGAGCCGACGGACTCGGGCGAGCTGACGCCCGAGGAGTCGCTGTCGAGGTCGTCGGTCTCCGGGTTGAAGAGCTCGAGCGACAGCAGCCGCGGCAGCACCTTGCTCACCTGCTCGAGCCGGCCGGAGCTCGAGGCGCTCGAGGCCCGGCGCACAATGGGGAAGGCCGGCTTCGTGCGGCTGGCGAACCCTGGCTTCTGGCGCAGCAGCTCCTTGATTTGGTTGAGTCGGCTGCGTCGGCTGTCGTCGTCCTCGGTGGTCGTCGAGGTGGACGCGGAAAGAGAGTCCGAGCTGCTGAGAGACTTTTCGCTGAGGCGCTCGAGTGCCTCGTCGATCGCGTCGGTTATCAGGGGCGAGGTGTCTTCGACGAGGGATTCCATGTCCTCGACCTCCAGTGTGCTCGACATCGACCTGTAGCCGCGGATCGTTTGGAGAGTGGGTCGTTTCGGCTCCGGCCGATCTTCGCTGAGCTGCTTTGGTAACGCTGGACTCGTCACTATGAATTAAACAATAGAACGTGCTTGTTTATTATTTGATTGTGAATTTTCAAACAAGTAAACTCTATTAATTTTGATTCTTTTTAATAAAGATTATAAAAATTATAAAGATTTTAATTATTTTTATAACTTATGATACAACAGAGAAAAACAATTAGGTAACAACGTAATTCTAGCAACGATGAAACTTAAAATGAGTAGAAATGTCGGTCAGTATTTCTTTTTCTACGTCTTACCCTCTTCACTAATACAAATCTTATTTGCTCGTCTTATAATTACCAGGTGTTATTGGTTTTCTGTCGGTATTGTATTCTTTTTCTTTTATTGCTATGTGTTTCTTCAACAGCTTTATCTTAAGAGAAAAAGTCTTACCGCCCGAGTAGAAAAAGGTAATCGACTCATTCTACCGAATGAACTTAAGCAAAGTTATTTCTCTTAAAGACAGTTTAAAGGTTTTATTCAAATTTTAGTTTTATAAGCAGTTATGATTTAGTAAAAAAAAAGAGTGCACTCGATTTTTTTACATGTATTAAGGGGGCCAGCCTGAGTTGAAATCACTGAAAATGAATAAAACATTTATTACTATTTAAAATAGTATATCATAGCTTTTATTAATATAAATTTTT
>JAPYZB010000617.1:0-19187 GCA_030522745.1 Eupelmus kiefferi | reverse complement strand
TTATTTATAATTAGATAAATTTTAAAATACTTCTTATGTTTGATAACTTATCTTTTTATTAAACTCTTGACTTTATTTCAACAAGAATTGATATTTTCGTTCAATTTTCAATGTAAAAAATAAGAATTTGTCATCGTATTTATCTCTTTAAAAACTAAAAGTTGACATCATTTTTTTTAATTACAAATTGGATAAAAAATTAATTTTCGTAATTTTTAGTAAATAATAATTAAAAAAACATTCTTTATGTATTTTTTGAAATAATAAGTTTAATTTTTAACTCTTAACTTTTAGATAAATCAAAATCACAGCGGCCTTTGGATATATTATGTACTGGTGGAATATCATTAACGATTGATATTTCTCCAAGACACTTTTTAGAATTATCCTCTGATCATTTAAGATGGTCACAGGGAGAGTGGAGGTTGAATTATCTTCGAGCTGCTTTAGATATGGCAGATATAATAACGATCGAGGGATTCAAATTGGTCAGAGTACCCGATAGCAAGGAAATTAGGGAAGAAAGACAGCACAATGAAGGGTTTGAATTAGAATGGAATGAAACTTGGGAATTGAATATTGAACTAGCAAAAGCGTGCTTTCCCTACGAGCACCAATTTTCCGAAGCTATTCAAAACGAATTGTTTAGTATAAGGAGGTGGCTCAGAGAGATCCACTCATCTGGACAATCAAAGGAAAAAACGTTACCATGTGATCTAATCATAAAAGTAAACATTTTTAAATTCACCGATTACATTATTTTAGTTCGTTATTTCACTTTTAAAATAAATTTTTCAGATAAAAGAGTGGATCTTCGAAGTCAACGACGACCCATTCGAGGTCCGACTGCGCGATAACTATGAGCTTCTCGAGGACGAATACAAAGAGAGTCTGAAGCGTCAGTCTATGCTTGATGCGAAAGTTCAAGAATTATGCCGAGCTCACTTGTTACTACCTCAGGGTAAGGTCGAGGAGCTCTACGCCAGTCTGAATAAAAAGAACGCCGAGATCTACGTACAGCGCTGGAAGCAGATGCAGCGTGCCGGGCCGGCACGTACGCGCCTCTTCACGTGGACGATGCTCGACCTCGAAATAATCGCACTGGCCGATCCATCGATCCATGGTCTCAAGCGCGCTACGCGCTGTCTTCAGGAGATGGACCCAGAGTCGCCTTGGCCCGAGGACGGCCTTGAGTTCAACGCACTCTGGGTACGGGGTATCGCCCTTAAGTGCCTTGAGTGGAAGCTTCAGCTCCGGGACTTTCCACAGCCGTTGTTAGTCGTTGAAACGCTTAGTATATGGGGAAGACTAGCCGGAGCAGAAGTTCTCGCGCCAGCTAGGGCCAGGAGGACCGTGAGAATCGAGGTCGGAGCACCCTGGGACGATATCGTCATCGAGCGTGGAATGACGTCACTCAAATATTATCATGATTTGAACTGGGATATCGATAAGTTCAGGTAATATTTTCTGAGTTATAAATCTATTCTTTTTATAAAATTTATAAATTTTAATATATTATTTTTGTAATATTTATAAATTTTTATTTATTTATTTATATAGTTTCTATCTAAAATACTGTAATTATTCTTCTATATATAATAAATCATGATTGATCAACTAACTGTGGATACTAATAGATACGCTTTCGGACCATGCTGGGAGCCGGTGATAGCTCAATGCAACCTAAGCTTCGAGAAGATCCTGCACCCATCGCGTGATCCAAGTCCGCCTCTGCCATTCTGGGACAAGATGCGACTGATGCTGCATGGTCGGTTAACGCTTTGCGTCAAACAATTAACAGTACTTCTACATGCGTCTTTGGATCCATATAACACAACCGAAGAGATGGAGCTCACCTGGTCGAATCTAGCGCTTGACTGGACCCTCGGAAAGTTCATCGTTAAAGGCGACCTTGACGTATACGTACGCACAGCCAGCAAATACGACGACTGTCGGCTCCTCCACCTACCCAACGTCAAACTCACTATCAAGCTCACCTGGGTCACCCTCGGCGATCCACGTGATCATCACGCGGCTCTTCCTTGCGCACCCGACAAACTTCCCGAATACTCGAGTAATCAGCAACACGACTCATTCCGTGCCTTCCGTTCTCAGGTAAATAAAATGGAGTGCGTTGTTTAAGTGGAAAATTTGGAGTGATTAAACTAGATACGTATGCAGTATTAATATCGAGGAATTAATTTTCTATTTATTCAAAAAAAATTTGAATTTTAAAAATTATAAGCATTCTAGCTTCGGTATCTAAACATCTATTTATCGTTGCAGAACCTAAACGTCAGCCTTGCCCTGGAAACAAAACCAACTGGTTCTCCAACACTGACGAGCGCGCCCACTGCCGTCCTCTACGGCAGCACACTTCGCTGGTTCGAGAGCCTCAAGTTTATTTTATCGGGCGCGACTCGACCTACCCGCAAGGGTCCGCTCTTCCGCAACATAAGGCCGCGAAAGAAGCAGCTCAGCCGACACTATCGTAAGATCCGCCTGACAATCGCATTCCACCGCTTCCACGTGAGCTATTGGATGTCTTTCTCCATGCAGCGGGGATTTGAGGTAACAGGTGGAAGAGTGGCTTGTAGCTCCGAGCACAGTTTGACGCTGCATCCGATTGACGATGGCTTGATACACAGGCCGAGGGCTGAGTGGTCCATTGTCTATATGACCTGCGAGCTCAGCGAAGCTGAAATCTGGCTCAAGAGCTCACTACAGGACGACGACGAGGAGAGTACTCCTTTGAGGCAGAAGGAAGTGGAGAAGTGCTATTGTCTCAGCGTTGCCAGAGTCAGTTACGGCAGGTAAGTTAAAAAATCTTATATTTTAATTTAGATAAGTTTAGAATTTATAGAACATTTTCTAAAATAGTGCTTTGTAATTTGCAGAGAGGCTGTAGTAGCGGGCATAAGCGGTGACACACCTATGCACCGGTTAGTGGTTCACGATCTCAAAGGCGCTTGGACTAAGACAAATCGCGACGTTGCATTCGCCCTCTTCGATTCGTTCATTAAGTCCCAGCAACTTAAGAAAAACCTGTCAACCGCGGCGCTTAAGGGCTTCCATCGTGAGAACAGTTTAACTCCCCACAAGAACCGCACGCGCGCGATCGACGGTGCACAGAGTACGCCGACGCAGGTGACGCCCTCCTCAACGACGAAGCAGCCTCATCAAGGCGAGGCAGCCGGTATGCTCCAGCGTCTCATCGCAGAGGCGGCTAACAAGCCCGTCGCTTTTAGCGATGACACCTCCGTGCAAACGCGAGGTCAACAGCTCAGAGGCCTAGCCGCCTGCAATCAGGACGACGTGCTGCACAAGAATTGGCTTAGTATGTTTTTTTAATAAAGTCAATAAATATAATTTTGGGAGGTTAAAATAGTTTGAAAAATACATTTTTTAATTGAAAAAAGATTATTTTAAAAAACAAATATTTAAATTAATTTTTATTATAATTTTTTTTAATTTTTAGTTGCCTTGGTTAACAGCCAAGTCTTGCTAAAAGGCATCGAAACGAGAGGCTATGTTATTTTATCAGCTGCGAAAGCAGAAATACTGCAGAGGGTACATCGACCAGTTTGGAAAGAAAGAACACTTATGTCAAAAACTACATGGGTTGGATCTTTGGAATGCATGCAGTACTACGCTACTGTCAATGCAAATATCGACGACAATATCGATGATAATATTATGTGGTTGACGTTAGATAATATACAGGTACTCTATTTTATCATTAGATTGATATTTATAAATATAAATAAGATAAAGTGCGTTGATTTATAACTTAATGAATACTTTTGTAAAACTATTAGAAATTAAATACTTAATTAAGAGATGAATATTTTGTAGGAAAAAGACTCGACAGTAATAGCCGGTCTACCGGATGTCCCAGCCCTTGTGGGATCAGGTCAAAGTGTCGGCGGTGTTGTTAGTCAGACTGTCGGCGGTGGTGGTGGGCCACAGCACCAACTGCAGCGCATCGTCTCGCGCTGTAAGTGTGAGTTCTTCTACGTAGGCTATGGCCAGGCATTAGATTCCGGCGTTCTAGAGGATGTGCCACCACCGCCCGGGGAAGAAATCACCCTCTGGGAGCGCAAAGATCTGTCTGCTGCGGACGCCTTCACGCTCATGCATCACGATCTGGATGTCTGTACAAATTCTTTGCAGTATGCTATGATTCTGGATATTGTCAATAATCTCCTTTTATATGTGGAACCAAGAAGGAAAGAGGCTCTCGAACGACTGCAACGAATGAGGTTTGTACTGCAATTGTTATATATACTATCGTTTAAAAAAAATCAATTCATGTAGTGAAATTAATTAAAGAAAATACTAAAAGATAATTTTTGAAAAAAGATTTCAGCTCCAGTTGCACTCGGAAGAGGACCAAAAGCGCCCCATACAGGAGCGCCAAAACATAGTACGAGGTCTGGTATCGAAATTGCGTAGACTCGAAAAAGAAACATACCTGGTACAGAAGGCCCTGAGCGACGAACCGACCAATCTCGACCTTCTCGCCGAAATCGAACGTCTCGGCGCACGGGTATACGAATGCAAGGAAAAACTAAGCGCCAAGGCCGAAGAGCTTGATGTCATGCTTAGCTGCTACAAGGAAACCACGGCACCAGCGGCTGCATCCGCGACCTTAAAAGACAAGCCAGCTGCTGTCGCCAGGGCTGCCGAGATTTGCTTCAAACACGCCCAGTGGCGGCTTACGGATGCCGACGGTCAGCTCGGTATTGCCGACCTCATACTCACTAATTTCCTTTACACTAAGACTAGCAAGACTGATGACTCAGTGGAGCATCTACTGGAGCTGGGTTATGTGAGGATGACGAATCTATTACCAAACCAGATATATACCGACGTGTTGACGCCTACGGAACTACAGAATAACATGCCCGTCGACAGGCAAAGGGCTCTGAGGGTCTTTTGCAGGGAGAAGGCTCCGGTTGCTGGGATATCGGTCAAAGAACATTTTGAGATTAACGTGGTACCTCTGACGATCGGTAAGTTGCACTCATTTTCCATGGCTTACTAATAAAAGTAGTACTGGTCTTTAAATATTAATTTTTATTCAATTTTACTAATCAATTTTTTCAATTTTCCCTCTTATGTGGGAAGTACTGTATTCGCTAGTTTGCGAAAATGGGATATTTTAAGGTACAAATATCATTTCTACACGAAAAAAGTTTAAAAAATAGTATTAATAAAATAACTTCTAATAAAAAATTTATATTAGAACCGTATTGCATAAATTAGCTAGTTAAAAGAAAAACTAAATTTGAAAATAGTAATATTTCTTTTATACAAGAATTAATATGAATAATTACTTAATACGAATAATAAATTTATATTAATTTTAAAAATATTTAATAGAAATTTAAAGAAAAATTCAATTTTACAAATTTCTAAACTGGGACTTCACACAAACGAAATAGCTTTCAAATAATACGCTAGTAGATAAGGGTAGAGTATGGTAAGACATATAATAAGTTTTGCCAATATTAAATTTATGTTTACAAAATCTTAGCGTTAACTTGATTTATAACTTTTTTTATTTACGACCATAAAACTTTTTATTGCAATAAAAATGTAAAGCGTTACTTAGTAATGCGTTGTTAGTTACTTCATACGTTTTCTTTGAAGTTTGCGATTTCAATACTATTTAAAAAAACGTTATATTCTTTTATTCATTAGATGTGTTGTAAAAAATTGAGGACTTTCAGCGGTTTCACGCTTGACTGAATCGCATTTTTTTGCGAACAAAAGTAGTTTTACTTGATTTATTTTTTGCTGTTAAATTCGTAATCACTTTAACTTTAGTAATAAATAAAAAGTTGTAAAATTTTATATAATTTGTAACTGAGAGTTACATTTTGAAAATTCTTACTTTCTGACACTTAATATTAATTTTAGATCTCATTTAAAAATGAAATTTTTTTAAATATTAATATAAATTTAAAATTTTTTTTTATTTACTAACATACATACAATATTTATTTAATAAATTTGTATATTTATTTCAGGCTTGACAAAGAAATTTTTCAACACAATGTTGAAGTTTTGTTTCCCAGAACGAGATCCAGAAGGCATAGAAGAGCCACCTGTTCCTCAAAGGGAATCCTCGTTTTACGTACCTATGGAAAGGAGAGAAGATGTAGAGAAAATGAAAGAACGTGCTGACAAGAATAAGTTATTTATTTATATTAAAATACCAGAAGTTCCAGTTCGAGTATCTTATAAGGTTTGCGATCGTTCACATTTTTTAAATACTTTATTAACAAAGTAGATAATACATTATAACAATAAATTTTTATATCAATTATAGGGTAATAAAGAAAAAAATTTAGAAGACGTGAGAGACTTTGCTCTAGTAATACCCACATTGGAATACCACAATGTAACGTGGACGTGGCTTGATCTTTTGTTGGCAATGAAAAGCGATTCAAGACGCGTCATTCTTAGTCAGGCGATCAAACAAAAATTACAGATTAAACCAAGGGGCCCACAAGAGGAAGTGACTCCTCAGGAAGAAGATAAGGCTCGGCTTTTGCTTGGCGCTAGACATTTACCTGGTGATGCAAGAAAAAAAAGCGTCTTTAAATTTAAATAAAAAAATCGTTTCGAATTTAATCATTGACTTACTTGATAGTAATGTGACTGAACTCTGAATTTTTAGAGAACTATTAAAAAAAATTTGACTTGACTTTCAATCGAGTATTTAAATTCATTATTTTTATATAAATATATTTCTATCTATGCACGTTTGTAAGAGTCTCGGTAGAATTTACTGAAACTCATCTTTAAAAAATGTATTATATGTATACTTGTAATGAATGTAGGTAAAAACGCTTCATCTGTATTAATTAGAAGATATTGGATTTTAATGTATTTAATTGCCTATTTTTTTACAGTAATGTATTATGATTATTTTAACACAGCTGGCTGTTTAATTATTTATTTGTTACACTAATTACAATAAAGATTTTTAAAATACTATAATATTATTAAATTAATTTTAATAATACATCGGCAAGTTATTTATATTTTAACTTAAATAATCAATCAAGCAAGATTGTAGCAATATTTTGGAAATTCGAGCCATTCAAATTTCTTGCATTGTATAGAAAAATAAATATAAATAATCATATGAAAACTAATAAATTTATCGCTCTTAAATAAGTACCACTTAATGAGAACAGTCATGAAAAAATAATTATCTTAGAGAGTCGTTGTCAAAGGTACTGATATATACAAGTATTATGGTCAAAGAATAATCAGAGGAGCCTCTGAATTTCTTTTAGCATGCCTCCATTCATTGAGATCTGCCAAAATTCTTCTTCCATACATAGTGTGCAATTCTCTAAAAGACAGTTTTGTTCTAGGTATATTTTCTGTTCGACCAGGTGCTGATCTAACACTTTGAGATCTATGATGCGACTCTGGTCTATTAAATGGATTATGTCTCTGTCTAGGTGGTACTTTTGGTAACTCTACAGGTGCGGTAACTGTTGTCTCTTCTTCAACAGCATCTAACTGGCGCTGTAATTCTGCAACCATTAACTTCATATAGTCATAACTTGCACAGGCTAAGGCTTTCATCCACTGTTCCATTGATTCCTGAAATGAAAAACAACTCATCATCCACAACATTTTAAAACCCAGCATTATCATTCAGCATGTGTTTAAGAAATTCTTGATTAAACTATCTTGCCAATACACAAATCTCAAATCTGTCTAAAAGAAAATTAATTTAAAAACTCATTTCAGCACATCAAACCACAAACCTGTGACTCGGCACCAAGAATATAGCTCCTATTGTTTGGCCCGTGAAAGACAACCTTGAATCCAAACTGCTCCTCCTCCTCTGCCAGCTCGATCGTGCATCCCTCGAGGACTATCATACCTACTGGCTCCTTATCTCCTCGGCGATCGAAGTAGAAGAGGATGTTGCCCTTCAGGACGAACCAGCGTCTCTGATAGCCTCGGTTCACCTCGCCGCGCTTGTTGAGCCAGCCCTCGCGGTCGACCGGCGTCGCCGATGTCGCGAAGGCGATCATGTTCTTCTCGTTGCACTTCATGTTTTTTCTCTTCTATCTTCGAAGCGCTCCACCCACTCGCATCAGCTAGCTCTTCCTTATCGCAACGGCCGAGTGGCTCACGCACTGATAAATTCGAAAGGTCACCTGCGTGTCAATAGCGTTAATCTAAGCCTTCAGAAGCGCGAGCCCCTCGCAACGTCATCTCTCCGCTTCTTCAGCCTGACCGAGTATTTAACGGGCATATTTATAGACAAATTCAGCGCTCGTTAATTCAAAAATAACAGCCTGATTACATGCTAGAATCGAGCGATTCACCGAGGCCCACTGACACCTGACGTGAAGGTTATGTTTTTCTCCGCCGTCCAACGGTCCTCTGTTTGTTTTTCCCGTTAAATCCGCGCTCATCGAGAAAGTCAAACTGCCACCTTTTCACGTCGACAAACTGGCGGTCGGGGCGCTTGCACACCGCCGCGGCAATGGCTCGACGCCTGCAATTCAAAGCGATTTGTCAATCATTGTTATAGAGCCGTAAATAGCGCGATATACAGACGTCGTAGAAAGTGATTCGGAGCACGGGCACTCCGAGCGCTCCGGACGTTTATTGTATTTTTGTATCTCCGCTACTTGACCATCGCGCGCGCCCCGCGGCACGAGCGTCACGTGAGCGGAGAAAAGTGCATAAGTGGGGAGTTGTTTTTGGCAGACGGTCGACGGGGCGTCATATCGGAGAAAAATAGTGTAAGGTTTCACGAATTTTTCGTGAATTTGCGGTTTTTTTTTGGGAAAAAACAGTGAGACTGAGCAGCCGTCAAGATGGGCAAGGGCTTCAACAACTACATGTGCAAGAAATTCTTCCATCCGGCTTCGAGGGACAACTTGAAGCGAGTGAGTTGGATGCGCGTACATTGGCTGCTCTAGTTGTGTTATCGTATACGTGTATATACGTATACAGAGGGCTGAGTTATGGATTTTCGGGCGATTAGGATGTTGCTAAGTTTTGCATTGGTTTTTTCAGGTATGGATGGCAGAGCAGCAGGCCGAGGCCTACAAGAAGAAGCAGGAGGAGTTGCGTATGCAGTACGAGAAGGAGCAGGATCTGCACAATAATAAGTGCGTATATGAGATTTTTTTGAGGTTAGGGGTGGATGTAGGCTGATCCGTTTTGACGAAAGGATTGATTGATTATTTAATTTATTTAGTTTATTGCTTGTTTTGTGTTGAAATTTTTATTAAAATATAGTCATTTTTATTTTATTGACTTATTTACATTGCATACAATGATGCAAGAAAAAGTTCCTTTTTATTTGTTTATTAATCATACCAAATCAAATGTTATTTATATTACATTTTATTGAATAATTTTTTACATTGTATAAGTTTAAATGCTCGTATTAGAGTCAATTAATAAAATTAGATAGGGATATTTAATTTTATTTTATATGCTTCAATGTTTTTGTTTATTTCTTTCAGAGCTTTGTTAAGTAAAGAAAGTAAAGACAAACTCAGTGTCAATTTTATGTATGAACCACCTCCAGGGGCTAAAAAAGAAAGAGAAAAAGAAGATAATGAACCTGAATACAAATTTGAATGGCAACGTAAATATAATGCTCCTAGAGAAAGTTATTGTAAGGGAGACAGTGAAATTAGAGATCAACCCTTTGGTATTCAAGTGAGAAATGTGAGATGTATCAAATGTCACAAATGGGGTCATATAAATACTGGTAAAATTATTTGATTATTATTATATTTTGCTATATTTAATTTTATACTTGTTAAAATAAAAATTTTATAAATATTTTTTTTATATTTTAGATAAAGAATGTCCTTTATACAGTCAGGCAATGAGTGTAGTAATGGCAACTAATAATACTGCAGAATCACCTCCACCAGCACCTGATGCATTAACTTTGGTTCAGCAAATGAGAGATGATGGTTTAGCATTAAAAAAGTAATTTGTTTTTTACTTAAAACAGTGAAAACTTAATCAGCCTGAATAAAATTTATAAAATTGCTTACTATTTTCTTCTTTCAGATCCGCTCTTAGTGCACAGCAACATTTAAGTGTTCCACAACATCAAGACCTAATGGTATCTGAAGATGAAGAACAGTCTGAAATGGCTTTCTTAAAATCATTGTCTAAGAAAGAAAAAAAGAAACTTCTTAGGTAAAAATTATTATAATATAAATTTTATTGAAAAATAATTAATATTTTATTCAATATTATATTTTATTTTTATTATAGAAAGTTAGAGAAACTGGAAAAAAGAAAAAAGAAACTATCAAAAAAGAAAAAATCAAAGAAGAAGAAAGTCAGTGCCAAAAGTAGTAAGAGTGATAGTAGCAGTAGCAGCAGCAGCAGCAGTAGTAGTGAAAGTGATAGCGATTCAAGTAGTTCTAGTTCAGAAGAAGAAAGGAAGAAAGAAAAACGAAAAAGTGAAAAATCAAAAAAAGAAGATAAATCTAGTAGAAGTTCTAAATATGAATACAAATCTAGAAGTAAAATTCGAGATGAAAAAGAGAATCATAAATACAAATCACGTTCAAGTCCAAGTGAATCAAGAAATAGAAAAAGAAGATCAAGTGAATCAAATGATGATGAAAAGTACAGACGAAAAGATGAAAAACGACGAAGAAGATAAATCATGTAGAGACTGTTTTTAACATGTAAGATTTAAATTAATTTATATTTAATATTTTGGTAATCTATGAATCTGGTAATATTTAAACAGAGTTATGAGATATTAAATGTAAATAAAAAGTAGGCTAAGTATTGTATTAAAAAAAACTAACTGTACACTAATGTGTATATTAAAAAATAACTTGTTTTGTATATTTATAATATGATAAATTTATTTTACAAGAGGATAATGAAAACAAGGTTATAATTATGACAATATATATGTAATTCAACCCTTTTATTTGTAAAATAGTAATTAAATAATGTAACTAAAACAATTGTTAATGTGCTATTTGTTACAAATTACATTGCCTAGCTAACAAATTGATAGATTATAGCCACTTGAATTGATTTCACACCTAGATTTTTTTGTAGTAAAAACTTTTTAAAATCTTTTGTATAACTCGAGCTAAAAAAAATAAATTTATAGATACAATATAAGTTTATTCAATACTTTGTCCTAGAACAGTAAATAGACTGGAAGTTTAAAAAATTTATTTTTTAAGAGTTATCCAAGATAAATACAATCCAATTTTACTGATTAATGGTTTCACATGAAATATGTAGAGGATTCAAAACACAAGGAGACAATATGCCAATTTTTATACATTCTGGCCAAGACGGATTAGGGCAACAAGACATTTAATTCTACAGAATAAATAAATTTCATTTTAAAAAGTTGGAATAATGTAACAATAATAAATTATATTAGAAAAAGAAAGAATTTGAGAAAATAAGTTTATAATATTTAATTTTAAGAAAAATCTTTATTAAGAAAAATATTTTTCAAATGAACTTGTTCTCCTTATATATTGAAGTCTCCAGATAGCAGAACAAGAAAGTTTTAATAAATGTTTAAAAAAATTTATTTTTAAATTTTTTGATAAATATTCAGTAAACCAAATTTGAAGTTTATTACTCAATTTGGAAAAATCGCATTATTTTAATTATTTTACTGTCACAAGTTTTGACTATAAATTGAAATTCCAATTAATAAGCTTTATGTAAACTACACCTTGGAAGGAAAAAATCACAGAGGCAAAGTCAAAATGATTTTTTCTAACGCGGTGAGCGATATTCGATTTTCAGTTTACTTGCGTGAGAAAAATAGTATATTTCTTCACTAGTAAGCAAAATACTAGTATTCAACTCACACAAAACAGTCTCTGATAATTGAGTTTCTCTCACCTTATTAGGAAAAATAGCCACTCCTGAACATAAGTGATTCGAACACTCGTCTTTTTTGTCACCCTCGTTTCGCTCTGGTGACAAAATCGAATCTTAAGGGATTTACCTATTTTGCTTCCTTGTCGGATAATGTATTATTCTTTTCCTCTATGGTGCGTACACTATCTGTTTTACACACAGCGCGTAAAGTGAGTACTGCACTCCTCTTTTGTAAAGAGGTAAAGCAAAGCATACACTATACACGTGCCTCGTATAAAAGTATCTCATAAACACCACGGGAATAAATAAAGAAAGCCTTAAATCAGAGACATCTCTGCTTAAATCCATCTTATTTAATCAATTTACATGCGATTTCTCACATTCTTTATTTTTCTTCCCTAGATGTATAATTTACTGGTGGGCCAAAAATACCACTTTGAGTTTTCCTGTTGGGAGCGATTACAGCACTATATCAGTTGATATTAGCGAAAAAATATATATGATTATTTTTTTTAAAGTTCTGGGCATATATATTTCATTGGAACCATAAAATGTATTGTTTACGAAGTTATTATTATTTTTTTTAATTTCCTTATGTAATTTAAATAAATATAAATTTTAAAGGAGGGTAGAAAGCTTCAAATTTTTAATTGATTTTCATAATTTATATTTTATGTAAAAACACATCAAGTGCAAACAAAAAAATCTTAAAATTATTATAAAAAATGCTTAGTTATTGAAATGACAATTATAATAGTTCAAAATTTCACTAATGAATTGCTTCGGTAAATATATGATTCAACATATTTTCATACATACCAAAGTCACATTCTTACATATTATTTCTTAATGATACGTAATTTATTTAAAATATAATCATATATGTACGATACACATATATTTTATATTGAGCGCAGGTTCATAACGAATAGTTATGTAAAAAGAATAGTGTAGATAAAAAAAAATCCCTTCTTCCAATTGAAATAAAAATTTTCAACTTATGTACTAAAAAAAAAAAAATTAGCACATTTGCAAGGTTCAATTTTTACCAAAATAAAATCGTTTTCATTACAATGGGCAAAGTAATTCAAGAGATCTTTGAACAATGATTAATCAAAGTATTATATCATTTCACTCTCAAGGTCTACGGTATTAGTTGCTTTATAACAATACACGTTCAGTAACTAATGTTTTCAATCTTATGTGTATAGTATGCGTGTATCTATGTAAAATTCATTCAGCCAACTATCATGGCGGTGAACACTTGGGCAGTTTAAATTCTGAGCTGTCACTCACACATGGATTCCATGCTTTCTTGGCTCCATTATTTTGTGTAATATATTAGAATCAGTTTGGTTCATGTACGATAATTATTACCTATTTAATAAGTTTGACATTTTTTTTTTAATTTGAACTATACTTATTGAAGATTGCGCAGTTTGCATAATAAGTATGTAATTCCATTTCATTTCATTTTAAATAAAAAGTTGTATTTAATTAAAAAAAAAAAATTCAATATTCTATTCACAGTACTATTCTCAATAATTTTGTCCACATCCAGTGCTAAAGTAAAAATGTATTATTTTGCACTTTCTTTTTACTAATTTAGAAAATTGAGCTTTTAAATACTTTTGTAAACATTTATACTACAAATTGCAGTAGCTGACGTGTATAAAAATAATTATTTTGTTATTAATCTTTTTACAACTTTGTAAACATAAAATAATCTAATAATTATTCCCATAACACTGCACTGTATGTATTTAAAAATATTACTATAAAAGTAATTCTCAGTAAAAAATCATATTACAAAATATCTTGTAATTCAATAAAATTAATTCATTAATAATAAATTCTTCTGTTTTTTAGTTATTACAACTATATGTGCCATTTTCGCTTTTTTTAACAAAAAAAGTCTAATTAATTAAAAAAAATCGATATTAAGAATGATCCAACTGATTCTACTGAAATAGGTAACTGTGGTATCTCGTAGTATTGTTTCTGACGTGTCACTGTGCAAAACCATTTATAAAGTGGCCAGTGAGTCAGATGCAGCAATTTCATTTCTTGTTAATAGCAAGAAAAGGGACTGTACAGAACGTTGTAATTTAAAATTTTTTAAAATGCATAAATACATTCATCCAAATTACTTTCTAGCACGACTAACAAAATTAATCAAATCAAAACTCAAAATATAGATTTTTTTTTCATTTCAATGCAACTTGTCTAAAGTTAGAATTGTTTACTAAACCTTCCCAAGACTTTCTATTTATTTTAATATTCTATTTTGTATTTATGTACAATTACTTTTAAAAAATATAAGCAGCTTTTTGTTCTCAAAAATTACGGCATTGCTTTAATGAACTCTTTCTGTCCGTCAAATTCAAGACAAAAATTACTTTTCGCTTCAATCTTGGGAAGATGTATGAATTTTTTTAATTCAGAATTTATCGAATTGCACGATTATTTTCGCGAAGATTTTGTTTTAATATATACATACATACACAAAAGCACACACAATTCCGCTTTGTTACCAAACCATTAACAATGCAGTTTGTGTAAAATGCTTGGTTGTGGGCGTCGCAATAATCCAAGCGATGTCACCCTCTCTTCAAGCAAGACATTCTCCCAAGCTGCATGATTAGCATTAATTGTTGCCATTATTTTGCAGTTTAAGAAAAAGGTAAATTAACTAGTCGGCAATCACCAAATTTCGCGCATTCGTATGTTTGTGATCAAAATACACATCATAGGCTATGTGTCTTTTGATACGAAGAAAACGGTTTTTTCGCTAATTTGCAGAATTCAGCTAACGACTCCGGAAACTTGGTGGTTGCTTAGAAACTGTTTCTATTGCGTTTTGTGTACTATACATGGCCAGGCATTTGGCCGACTTCCATCATCTCGGTGTCGTCGTTACTGTGGTGTCCCGGAATTGTAAGCCTGAAAAATTAAAGTCTTTGAATTTAGAGTCTAATTTAACGTTTAATAATGTACGTGTGGACTTGCAACTTACCTGTGATGATGGAGGTGTGACATTGGTCGCAAGTGCGCATCTGCCGTTCTGGGTGAAAATCCGTGCTGTCGCCTACCGTGACTAGTGCCGAGCAAATTCCTCTGTTCGCTTCTGGAAGTCACTACACGTGGCTGGTTGTACATTTCTTCTAAGACGCTAGGAGCTACATATGTGAAACCCTGTAGGAAAATTTATAAACTTTTTAATAAATATATATATTTAAATATATTTGATGATCAATCAGAGCAACAATCTACCGTAATATATGAAAAATCCGCTTGTAATTTTAAAATAAATAAATATTATAAAAGTCTATAACTTATTTGTGATCAATTGTGTTTTACTTGATTAAAAATAGCTGCATATTATTTTGTTATTGTACAATTAAACATAACTATTAACTTTTTTTTCAAACAAGAATATTACATTAATAAGATGTTGTATGCTAAAATATATTATAACAATTGTAAATACTAACTTGAAATATCATATTAGCAGATTCACTCAGCATACTTTCTACTGGTGAATCAACAGGCACTGTCGCGGTGAATTGTTCATCAAATTGCGATGTATCGTCGGCACTTTTCTGAAAAATATAATAAATTCATTTTAAGTCACATTAAAAATAAATACAAAGCTATTCTTAAGTATTTAATTTATTTTAATTACCAATGTGGGTTTAAATGGAGGTATTAATTTTCGTGAAATAACATCTTGCCAATTAAGATGATTAAAGAAATTATGTTTTCTTATTGGTTCTGCATCATCTGGTCCAGAACCTAATCTTTGTGCTACTTGACGCTATAAAGATATTTTTAATGAGTTTTACTGTTTCTTTTCAATAGATACAATAATTTACCAAAATTTCTATTATATTAAAAAATCCAAAGATAAAATGTTTAAAAATTACCTTTAATAATTTTCGAATTAAATCTCTAGCATCAGTTGTGAGATATTGAGGAAGATTAAGTTTTCCTCTTAAAATCTTTTCTATAGTTTTCCTTCTATCTGATCCAGTGAATGGAGGCTAAATGAAAAAAATTTTTAAAATCTCTTTTTATTTAAAATATAAAATATTTTTAGTTTTACATACCACTCCAGTAAGCATGTCAAACATTAAAGCTCCCAGACTCCACCAATCAACTGCTTTACCATGTCCACTTCGTGTTAAGATTTCTGGTGCCCTGTATATATGATTAAATAATTAAACTTTTTACTTTTTAATTTATTTTATAAAATTTTCTAAAGTCTTACATGTATTCAATAGTGCCACAAAATGTATGTGTTACTGTGCCATCTTGAATGTGTTCTTTGCAAAGGCCAAAATCGGTTAATTTTACATGACCTTCACTGTCTAATAATATGTTTTCAGGTTTTAAATCCCTAAAAATACGAATTATTAAATATTTTAAATAACTTCTTGAAATTGCAAATGATACATCTAACTGCTTGTATTGCTTAATGTTTACCTATATATAATCCCTTGATTGTGCAAGTGCTGTAACGCAAGTATGATTTCTGATAGATAAAAGCTATAAAAAAGAAGATAGATCAATGACTACCACAAATAGTGGATAAAATTAAATAGAAGTTAATATGTATATTTTACCATGCTGTGTCTTCCAAGAAAATGCCTTCTCTGTCTAAATAAGTAAAGAGCTCCCCTCCACAAAGGTATTCCAATATAAGATAAAGTTTTCCACCAGTTTGGAAAGCATACATCAAATTCACAATGAATGGATGCTGTTAAAAAGAAATTGGACGCAAGTTAATTGTGTTTTTTCATTAAATCATCATAAATCATAAATTTGTAAATTTCTTACTTTAACTGCTTCTAGAATATTTCTTTCTGCTTTGGTGTGAGCTGTATCTTTTTGGTTTCTTATTATTGATGCTTTGCGAAGCACCTGTAATTATAATGTTTATTTATATTTAAATATTATGATTTTATTTCGGGTAAACATTTTACTTATATTAGAACTGATATCTAAAGTTTTATATAGGAATATTTTTATAATGATCTTTAAATATAATCTTATTAAATTTAATAATAATTTAAAAATTATTTTAAAGTGATTAAGTGCAATAAAATTAGTTTTTCTTTAAAATAAGTAATAGATCACCTTCATAGCAAATATGCTGCCTTTGTCCTTGCCAGTGATTTTCCTAACTTGGAAAACTTTCCCGTAGCCTCCCTCTCCCAGAATTTTGCACAATTCGAAATCGGCAGGTCCAGTCTTCTCCTGTCCAGGATTGACAATCTGCTCGGACAGCTGAACTCGCTCGAGATTCCCAGTCCTAAGAAACGAATTGTCATGTCTAAATATAGCAACAATAAAACAAAGCACAAAGCACAGCAGGCTTATCTGTCTGCTTATGCGTGTCTTGGTAGTGAAAAAAAAAAATTTCACTCTACTTTCACAATAACTAAAAGAGCCTGCAACACGCATCGAGCTGTGCAATTGGGTGACCTACTTGTTATTAATACCAATAAACAGCCATTAGGAATATATCAATTTAGTAATTCGCTCTATAAATACTGGGCTCTCCCAGACACAAAGACCAATGGCTGAAAGCAAAAAAAGGAAGGTGTGCGAGCGCGATGCGCGAGACTTTGCTCCAAAACAATGCCTCCTCTCCCTCGAAACAGCTTGCCTCCCAGCCGCGCGTTTCGGAGCAGCTCCCTCAGCCAAACAAACCAAAAACAAATCCCTGACAAGCCCCCCTGGAAATACTCACTCAAGCATCGCTTCGACGCTGGGCGCCGAGTCATAGTCGTCCTGAAACAAAACCAAAACAAAGCCCTCTTAGACCAGGAAAAAAACGTGCTTCGCCGAGCTAGCAACGTGCGCGATTCTCGAGCGTATAACCTTGATAAGCCCACAAGTAGATCGCACGCGTGCTCTCTGAGAGTAGCCTTTGTCAGGGCCACGAGGCTTTTTTTTCAGCCTGCACAGAGAGAGATCCGTAATCACTCACCACGTTATGCTCGATAACATCGTCGTCGGACTCGTCCTGGTTCGGCGTCTCGCCGTCGTGCAGCTCGATGTCGAAGATCCCAGCCATGCTGCTGCTCTCCTTCTGGCTCTTCGCTCTCTCTCTCTCTCTCTGTCTCTCCTCGTGCGCCCGATCTCTGTGTATACACAAACGCGCTCTGCGTGTCGTGTGTATATCTCCTCTGGCGGCCGCCTGTCCCTCTCTCACTCTCTATCTGAGTACTTATCCCGCTCTGAGCAAGTCACATTTAATAATCGCGACGGGCGCGCTCTCCTATGCGTCACGTGTCTCTACACTCTCCGTGTATTATTTTTTTTCCTCTCCTCTCTTCAACTCTTCCGCCGTGTTGTGTATATACTCTCAAGCACACACAGCGCGTTTATTAAGAGTATCCCTCCGCGCGCGCGGAGCTAAGTCAACCCTCGGCTAGACTCCGAGAGAGAGAAAAGCGCCAATGTTATGACTCGCGCGCGTGCCTGTGTTTTGCTCGCGAATTTCGCGCGAGCGAGTATGTATATGTATAACAGCAGCCTCTGATGCCCGCACACGCAGACGGTCCGCTTGGGAATGGGGGGTTAGAGGCTAGGTAAGTGTATACACGAGAGAGAGAGAGAGGAGCTCTGCGGCGGTCTATGCGCGCCGCCGCGCGACGATCTGCACACGCGTGCGCGCGAGGCGCACGTGAAGAGCGCGCGGGGCCGACGTGCACGGATTACCAGAGCGCCGCGCTTCGAATGTTCGTAAAGCTATGGGGGTTGAGATTTTCGCGCGAATTTGCTGCTTGCTGTGTATGTGTAGGTAGTTTGAAGGGGTTGTGGATATGGCGGAGGGTTTGGAATTTCGGGTTTTATTTTATGTAAGCCGGTTTGCTTTTGTTATGAATGCAGTTGTGATCTTTGTGAGGTATGTGTGTATGTTTGAATGAATGTTAACGATTGCGAAAAAATATTTGCTTGTTTTGGCTATTTCTGGATGGCGGCTCATTCTTCTCCAAAACGGCGGATATGTATATTTAGATGCGCTTGAGAAAATGTGTTCGACAACATTTCGCAGAGTTGGGCAAACTTTGTTAATTTATAGCAACATTATAATAAAATTCATAAGGAATATAAATAAAATGTCTTTGTAATGCGTATGCATTTTATCAATTATTATCCTCTAGTATTTTTCATGCGAATTTTATCGATTAGTCATCGAACGTTTAGTTTACGTTGCTTTAACTTTGTTTCCAACGGTTTGCTATCCTCGTCAGATTTGCTCTTTGTAACGCGCGAATAGA
>JAPYZB010000615.1:0-19098 GCA_030522745.1 Eupelmus kiefferi | reverse complement strand
TGGGGTGCGTGTGTACGTATTTTCGTTTGAGCGTGTAGCGCACGGTGTAAAAAGAGTCTGTAAAAATACGAGGGAAGAGGGAGAGGCCGGCTGGAACCAGCGAAATAAAGCTACCCAGCGCGCCAGCGTTTATATACTACGCGATAAATTGGAATACACTACTGTTCTCCAAAGGTCTAAATTTACGCTCGTAAACTTGCTGCTTTTTACACCAAGAAAAATGCAAATTTCAATGCACGAGATTTTTATCTATTCAAATGTGTTACCCTTTGCCCTGACGACTTTATTCCCAACTACTTTTCGGATATTGATTTTGGCTCTTTTTTTTTGAAGAGTAAGCTCTAGTGGAATGCGTAAGTAAGGCTGCGTGGGAGTTTGCGTGGAGATGAACGCTTGTCTAGGAAAAGAGCGGTGCTCGAGGCTCGAGATAGAAGCTCGCTGTATCGGACCTGATATTGGGCCAGGCTCTACGCTGAAATCTTCCAAGGGGCAAGCATCCTTCTCCTCAAAAGAAAGGCTCTCTCTCCTTTCTCGCTCGCTCCCTTATTTTCCGAAGGTGTGTTTCTTTCATCATTTTAAGTGGACTTTCAAGGAAATCGTCTTTCCGTTCCATTTTCTACCCGTGAGCGTGTTCAATTTTTATATATTACGTACTTGCTCCGAAGCTTTTCAATTTTTTATACCGCTAGGGAAATTATTTGTTACTCTCGTAAAGCTTCTTGATGATTCCATCTCACGATTAGATTATTTTTTACCGCTTATTATTTATGATCCATAAGATACGACCTACTCTATTAGAGAGTGCTATTTTTTTCAATTATTTTTAAATTATATACTCCTACGCTTATGGCTTAAATTAATAACTATTACTGAAACTCTAATCTAATGAATATTCTGATTATTTTTTTATTCACACGAGGAGTTAATTGAAGAAAGTTGAATTTAGAGACAAAAGTAATGATCCGAACATCTGTAATACGGTTGGTGATATCCATCTCAACGCACTTATAAGACTGTCATAAGACATGTAAATTGACTAAGTGTACGGCCACATCTTGAGCGGACACTAGACTCTGCTAAAATATTTATAAAACATTAAGGAAAAGCTATTTGAAAGGAAAATTTAAGTTTAGCGTATTTCATGGAGAGCTTTCAATCCAAGAGCCTGAATTTTTCATCGGACGAATTGAAAATTCGCTCCATAAAGGTAAAAAATTCGTTGTCGCAGAAAGTGCGGGCGCGCATCTACGGAGAAAAAGTCCGCGTCGTTAAATTATTCCCCGGGCGATCCATTATAAGAGCCGGCGGCGGCTGGGTCGCGCAGCTGATTCTCGAAAAATGGTTTTCACTAGCGGGCGCGACTAATTTCAATAAAAATTTAATCGGCAAAGCCGCAATGATCGAGCTAAGGGACGCGGCGATTCTTCTCTCACAATTAGATAACGTCTCTCTCGCGCTTGGGGTGGGAAAACTCTCGTCTCGAGAGCAGCAGACACGTAGCGCGCCAGCAGCGCAAGGAGAGAAAAAAGACACGAGATCGTGGATAGACGGAGATGAATGGCCGCGCGACAAAAGAAAAGAAAAACGTGCTGCCACGAGTATAAAACAACTTTTTACCGACAGACGGAGAGAGGAAATTGGGAAACACGAGAGGGAAGAAGTCGTGCGTGCGTGTGGAGAAAAGTTTGAGAGGCGAGAGAGGGGAGGCAATCACGATGTAGATGAGGACCACAGCGCTTTCATAAAATTAGTTGGCAAGTTTCAGGACGATGAGAGAGAACTGATACAGAGAGACGAGCAATGAAGATGCCACGTGCCCACTCATATGTGTCACTTTGCGCATATGCGCGTTCATTGCTGCTGAATGTAGCTCGTGCGCTCGCTTAAAGCCCTACTCTTTTTCTCTCAAACAAGTTAGAGACGAAATTCAATTGAGCTCGACTGAAAAGCTTGCTTGATAAGCGTATTCTTCAGGTTTTACGAAATTAATATTTTAATTAATCCATTTTAACTCGTATATATCTTTTTTCTCTTACAAATGTAACGCTGAAAATTAACGAATGCTAGTCGAAACTTTTAATTCTGCTAAATTTGCATTTTTTGCCTTTTTATTTTATTTTTCATTTTAGACCGTTAAACTTTACTTTTTAGTCGAAATATTTAAGAAAAAAAAAAATCATTTACTGTGCAAACTCGTACTTAGTGCACTTTACATTTATTACAAAATTTAACATTTTCAAACTATAATGTATGCTTACATATGTCCTTTTCTTGTTGTTTTATTTAAAGCACGTCTATGCATTAAGCATGCATTTTTCTTTTTCGTTTTTTTTTTACCTCATACGACTTTTAAATGTTTTACATAAAAATGTTGGATTTCTAAGAAGTAATCTTCAAGATTCAAATACGTAAAATAAGGACTTTATTTAATCCTTAATTTTATTACCACCCAAAAATGTACGTTTTGCTTAATTTTCAAAAGCTTTAATCCGAAATTAACTGTTTCTTTTATTTTACGAGTTTCCAGAAGCATTCACAAAATGGAAATACCCTTTACCACTAAAACTTTGCCCTACTAATCATATCCGTTATCATCGTGCTTTAGCTTCATTTTTCAGTCCGGTAGCTTTTTCAGCAATGTCGCTGCGCTGGCAAAGATAATAATGTTGTACAAGTCGCTGCTGGAGCATCGTCTCCTGTGAAAACGCGGGACGTGCCGCGCTTGGCAAGTTTTCTGATTAAGGCGTTAATTCGTAATTAAAGAGAGCACTCCGAGACTAAGCAATCCTCTGGTCTTCCCTTTCTAGGGGAAAACATTTTGGCATGAAGGAGAAAGTGTGGGAGAAACAGATTCGAATAAGGGAGGCGGCTGCCGCGCGATAACTAAGGACTTTAGTTGATAAAGTGCGATTGTTGAGAGCTCTTTGGATTAACTTCTTAAAAATTCTTTTAAATTTCTATCTAAGACGTTTTAATTTATATGCAAGATTTGCATTCGGTATAAGCAATGCTGCTCTGTTCTTCTGTATAGAGTAGGTTTTTCGGATGAGGGTAAAACTGTTGTTTTATAATCTTTTATAGAGATTAGCCCAAGTAATTAACGTCAGCTAGAATTTGAATTTACCAGTGCCTTTTCGATTGCGACTCTTTTCTAAACGTAAATCATGAGAAGATTAGATTTAAATCTGAAAATTTATGTTAAAGAAGATAATATATTCATTTAGCATACATTATTTCGTAATAACATTGTATCCTACTATATTATTATAATGCTATTAACAAAATCATAATTTGCGATCTAAACGCTGAACACGATGAAAAATCATAAAGCTGTTTTAATTAAAAATATTAATAAGCTCCGACTGTTTAATTTTTCTCGAAAAGAAAAAATTTCGAGTTGTGTTGCTCAAACAATTTAATCGATCCATTTTTTAAACGAAATTTTATTAAACTCCGAATAAAATTACCAAATATTCTGAGAAAAAAAAACCGAAAAACATTGCTCCCCCTAATTTGGTAATAATAAAAACATCACTTATCACTTTGAGCTCTCATCGGACGTCCAATCAATAATCGGTAAATATTTTCCAATCGTTCTCTCGTATCAAGCAAACGCTGAGGGTAAATATTTTTCCGCCCGCGGCTGTCAGAACATTGCAGCAATCATTGCCGCAGCTCTATAGCCTGGCTCTGTAGCGATTACCACGAAAGGCTTATATATTCTTGCCGGGGCTAATGCATTAAAAGCAGATCAGTATCGCGCGCCGGAGTCGGTGTAGCTTAGCGATACAGGCCGAGGAGGGGATGAACGAAAAATGTGGAATCGGAGCGACGAGGGGATGTTTGAGAGAGAAAACGTGTCTCGTGTGCAAAAGGCGCCCGAGCTCGATATCGCGCCCGGCGTTACTTCGCTCTATCTTCCCGGCGTTGCTCTGCTGGTTGCTCCTCGCGTTTTAAAGGGCGCACCTGCGGGCTGAGCCCGGCCTTTTCAGCAAGCTGGCTGAACTGAATAATTTTTCAAAAACTTTTATTCCGCGCTACTGAAATTCCGGGAAATTCACTTTAGTCGAAAGATAGTTTTCAATTTGGGGCTTAATTTATGGATATGGTTTATGGAATTCCAGCTATTATATATCGAATGGTGCTCTCGAATTAATAATAATTAATACAACGCAAATATTCGAAGAGGATTTGTCGAGAGCTGAATTCTCGGCAAACCGAATAAGGTATTAACAACAATGTAACATTGAATAATCATTCCATTTTTGAAAAACTACTTTATCTAGTAAAAGTAACTCGCGCGCAAGAAAAAAAGTCTAGAGCGCGAGAAGCAGTGCCATTTTGAACGTGACTTTGAGTTTTCATCTGCCTAGCATCTCTGGCGCTGTCTCGTCTTTAGCTCTGAGCCGAGCGATCCGCGCGCCTCGGCGCCTCGATATACATTCAGTAGCGTCGGAGAAAGCCGAGCACGAGTGTCAGTAGGGAGGGTGGGGTGGGGGGAGCTGCTTGCTGCGGGTGCTCCCACAGAAAAGATTAATGAGATCGGCGCGTTGGGAGGAAGAAAGCAGGCAGCCGCGGGTGCTTTCGTTTCGCTTTCGACGCAGCGTACTTCGTGGCCTAACGCCGAGCTTTTCCCATTTTCTTCGCTTGATTTTACCTGTCGTCGCTGTATCACTCATGCTTTAGCGAGAGGCACGTCTAGACTGCCTGAGCTTGATGGAAAATTGTTTTAAGAGACACAGACAAAATCTATGTTTATTTTAGATTTTTCCACTTGACTTTTGCTTTTATCATTTTTTGTTGAGTTTAGATATATAATGCCGAATACGTCATCAAAAATTATTCTTTCAATATAACTCATTGTTCGATTAAAGTAAGTTATTGACACCACAATGCATTAACAGATTTTGCGATAAAATAAAAAAATTCAGCACTCACCCTTCATAATAATATTATACTCTATTTCTGGAAACTTTTAAATCAATATTCCAAAACGTCAAATAATGTCAATCGATTGAAATGGTCTTACTATAATTTTAAAAATGCTCTTGATATTTAAAAAAGTTTGAACGAATTTGATTCGTGAACACTTTGAAGTATTGACTTGAAATTATTTCACACAGAAATAGAGTATACTATAAAAAGATAATGCCTAAGATCATTCACATTTGAGATTTTAACAATAAAAAAACTGAATAACCTGCATAGGTAGGACTATCACAACTTAAGTTAAGAGTGCCAATTAATCGATTATTAATTGATTCCGAAACAGCACGTTAGGTTGTACATTTATTAAATATCAATGCTAAATGCTATATCAATTGATGGTTTTTCCGTTGCCAAAGAAACATTCTAAAGGCAGCAAAGCGAAGAAGGGAAAGAGAAAGAGTGGAGAGAGGGAGGGAGTAAAAGGGAGAAAAGCCGAGAGTTAGAAAAAGGGCAAAGGAAGGGAAGAGAAGGTAAGGGAAGGAAGGGTTGAAAAAGAGGGTCGCGCGCGAGACGTCGAGTGTCCACTCCTCGCGAAGCATGAGGAAGAGGTTGACAAAATGCACGGCGTTAAAACGTCGGAGACGAATTAACGAGGGTAGCAGCGGGTTCCTCGAGATAATTGTCAGCATGCGCACGCCAGAAACGTCGTTATGCTTGAGCCAATCTTCAGAATTTAAGAGTAGAGTGGAAGAGAAAAAAGAAAGAGAGAGAGAGAGAGAGAGAGAGAGAGGGAAAAGAAAGGGATGAGAAACGAGGGCTGCACGCGAGTGGGGGGTGTGCGAGAAAACAGACGGCGAAAGCTGGATAAAGGCAAGCGCGGGAGAGAAGGGTCATTACGTACTGAGCTTTCGAGAGAAGCTGGAAAACATATAAGCTTGCCGACCGGTGCAAATTTTCCTTCTTGCATCGTCGCGTGCACGACAATAGGCGTCTAAGGTGAAAAGGAAGACGGTGCCGGACACGCCAGAGGGACAGAGAAAGAAAGCCAGAAGAAAGGGATTCGTTATTCCCCGCTGTGCGAGTTAAAAAATTCAAGAGGCCTTCTACTATGTGTGCGCCTCATGAATCTTAAGGGCTCCCATATTCCCAATTTTTACCGACTATGTTACTTTTTACTCTTAATAGTTCAATAAAAATTAAATGAGCAAATCTAGTGTATATTGCCTTCCGTAATTATACACTCTGGGATTCTCCGGAAAAAATTCAATTTAATATTGCAAAGCGTTCAAGAATAGCATATGAATAAATTATTTCTTTTTTTAAAACCGTCTATTGTTGGTCAGATAATAATATCTTTTTAATGAGAACTTATATTGGAAAACTCTTTACTTTCAACTAACTCGAGATTTATCTATATGTTTAGCAACTTTTGCAGGTTGACTAGGCATTTGGCCAGAGTTTATAAAAAATCAAACTTATCGAATTAACCTATTACATATATATGTATGTACATACTGTATTAAAACATTTCTTGGGATAAAAAATAATTTTTTGTTAGCTTTTCCTAAGTATAATTTTGATTTGATTGTAAAGTTGAGCTGGATAAGTAAAAGTCAAATTAAAGAAGTTTGGTGAAAGCGTAACTAATCGAAAAGCCTCCGCGGCGATGGTCGAGGTTGAGCGCAATCTCGCGCCACCGCGGCGTGTCTGGCTGAGCAAATATTCTTAGATAGAGCCAGTTGACTCGCGGCTGCGTCGAGCCGCAGTAACTCGAAATTGCATTCACGGAGGAGAGACTTTCCTCGTGCGTCGCGCGATTCGCGCCCAAGCTCGACGTACTCGCGATCGCGGTAACCCACAGTCGCAAAGATCCAATATTAAAACTCGGCTTTTGCCTCTTTTTTCTCGCCCGCCCTCTCTATATTTGGAGCTTCTTACTGCCTACTTGCGCGAAATAACTTTTTTTTTCTCTCAATCCAGATTTCTCTCTCTCTCCCTTAGCTTTTATGTCCCTTTACTGAGGTTTTCCGTTTTCCCGTGGAGATAACTAAAGGGTAAAAAAAAAAGAATGCTGTGGGTAATCGGGAAGCTAGATCGAACTCGACTGCATATCGAAGTCAGAGGTAAAAGCGACCAAGCCAAAATAAAAATAGTATGCGCCCTTTCATTAAAGCACTGCATGCATATCGCTTTAATTAGTGCACTAATGCCGCGCGAATATAGATTCGTAGGTATTGCGGCTCTCTGAGAACACTGACCTTTTTCTAACTCGCTCTGGTCTGCCCATCTCTCGTTGGCTTTTTTCCTCGTCGTTCTTTTTAGTCTAACTCAAAGGTATCATACGGGCAGACTGGCGGTTACTGCGGCACTGGCGTAGCTTAATCTGTGATTAAACTCAGTTTCAAGCATCATTAAGCCCGAACTAAAAGGCACTTTAATCTGCCAGGGGGTTGACATGGACGCGTCCTATCGATTCTCCCTTAAGCCACGCTTGACTCTTCGGCTATTCGATGACCAGCCGGTGTCGCTGCACTGCACCGTCCGACTAAACACGAGCTTTACTACTGCACGAGCGTCCAGGAGAGAGAGAGAGGGACGTCGCACGTAGTTCGCCCGCCGCCTGCTGCACGTCGTGACTCGCATCTACTTATAATTCTGCCCTAGGGAAGAGAGCTTCGATTTTATGCGCGTGCAGCCTGATTTATGCCGCGTTATTGGCCATCTCAGTTGTTTTTCAGGCACCGCCTGTGATGTCATTGACTTTTTTGCTGCGTAATGCAGCTTTGACGACGCATTAGGCCGCACGCCACCTTTGGCCCTGGCTATACCGGTCAATCACCGGGCTAGGCTGGGCTAACTAGTTCTTGAATTCTATTGATCTATTTCGTGCTATTTACTACTGAGAGTGGCAATTAGTATAAGTAGAGTGTTTTTATTTCAGAATTATCACTTACAGCCCTATTAATATTATATATCGAAAAAAGGCTTTAAATTGTCAATAAATCAAGATAAGTGTATTAACAATCTACAAATATTTATGATCTTAAAGAAGGTTGTTTCAAAAATATTTATATTTTTAATCTGTTTATATCATAAAAGAGATTTCCTTTAAACTTTTAGAACTTTTTTTTAAGAATTTGATAGAACTGACTTTTTCAACCCGATTTTTTTCTTCAAACAGAGTTTTGGTCTTCCTACCGAATTTTTCATAAGGTTTTTAAAAAAGATATTTCATAGAAAATTCTATAATTTTTTAATCAATTTGATTTATTCCAGTGCTCAGATTGACGACATTTATTTGCACTGCTTAGCTTAAGAATAGACGAAAGTATATTCGATCAGTATCTGATCTAAATTGCGTTTACAAATTACATATCAACTTTTTGTTAAGTTTTGCTACCAATATAGAAGTTTAAAGATAAAACATAAAATTGACAAGAAAACGTTCGTTTTTTAATAATTTTAAGAATAATATGAAATAATAACTTTTTGATGGATTTATACTAAATTTCCGTAAAAAGTGATATAGAATTATAATATTTTAAACCAGAGAATAATTCAGTAAGGAATTATTTACACATAAAAAATAGAATAACGATTTATGGAGAAGAGATTGCATAAAAAAAATCTGTAGCAAAAGTAGGATTAAAATAAACATTTATGATTTTATAGGTTAAATGTTTAACTAATTTGTTTCATTACCATGAATGTGTTTCACGAATTTTGCCGTGTTTGCTTTAGCTTACACCAAATCGATATAGATTTATATAAAAAGTATCAAACAATTTATAAAATATAGTCTACTTTATCTCATAAATAACAACAAATAAAACAATATAAATAATTAGTTTATCATTTGTTAAGAAATTTCTTAATTTAATAATAAGCGTAATTTTGGCCCAATTTTTTATTAATGAAATGTATATTGGAACTTTGATTTACTATAATTATTAGCTTACTTACTGGAAATGCATGAGTCGCGTGGTACGAGCGCATGATACTAAATTTCGAAAACACGACTTCACAAGTGATGATAACAATAGTAAAATCCCCACAGCGGATTACGCGTGTGCAATAATATAGTTTAGATAAAATATCTTGTTAGCGGAAACACGCTTAATAACAGACATAGTCAATTCTACAGGGCCATTCCTTACATTTTAATGATTGCAGATGAAAATCGCATTGGATACTAGTCAAGGAGAATTCCTAAAATATGCTAAATTTCATTCTCAGTATTTTTTGAAAAAACTAGTTTGTTTATGAAGCTGTTAGTATAGCCAAAAAACGTTTTGTTCTTTTTGATGAACACGTTTGAAAAATACAATTCAATATTAACAATTGTAGCTGTGATTAATAAGAATCACAAAGGTAATCCGAAAGCGCGGCGGCATTCGAAGCGCGTGAAATAACATTGAATAGCATTTGCATAAATTGTAATGCAATAATATTATTCATACCGCGCAAATTTCTCCCCGATCAGTATAAATTGCCTAGCTGTAATAATACTCTCATTTACCTGTGCAGTCATAATTTCAGATGAATTTTCAATTTAACAATTTAGCCATGCGCGAATAATGAGCAAAAAGGGCGTAACGCTAAAATTCTATTTCGATTTTTCCATCCTCATTTTCCGCTGTAATTGGGAAAAGGACGAAAACAATGGAGCTCTGAGCGGCATTAAAAACCTGAAAAGATAATTAATGAAAATATTGGGGTTCGAAGAATGCGAGAGTATATATCGTAGGCGTGTTAGGGGGTTGCAACTCTTTAATCTGCATAAACGTTCGTTGCTGAACAGAGCCGTATAGAGCGACATGTATTCAAAGGCAGGCAAATATATAGGTAGACTGCTATGACGGCCAGAGAGAGTAATATGAGTAATATGGCAAAGCAGCTCCTTCCCTCCGTGTCAAGAGCCAGCAATTTAGGCGTCACATCGCGTTAGACGGGAAGAAAACACGTAATAATGCAGAGTAAAACTCGGCATTATTTTTCTGCGCGGCAGCTGTACACATCATGCAAGAAAATTACCCACGAGAAGCCGCTTCAATAAGTAATAAATAACGCTCCACGCGAACAAAATAGCGGGGAAAACGCCGCTACATCAACTCCTATTTTTTCTCTTCCTTTTCTTCACTCCCCCAAGCCAACACTAAACTTCTTCCTGTCCACCTTCAGTCCCTTGCCTTACTAAAGCGTCTCCCTCTCACTCTCTCTGTCTCGCTCCCTTCCCGCCCGACTCCTTTTTTACCGACCTGTAAATCTATCGCCCATTGTTTAGTGCAAGATAAACGGCATTTTCCGCTAGCTTTGACAAGCTAAAGCTTTTTACGATTCACAGAAGTTTATGGAGCTTTTATTTAAGATTGAATCGCTCGTAAAGCAGAGTGGATTTTAAAATTTTTCCCTTTTTATCGTATCTTCGTTAAAATCGACTATGAATGTAATTTGTACGTAGCTCTTGCCAGATATATATCCAGAGCTTTTACAGCTTATATCTCGATAGATGATGACAAGCAAATTCTTTCATCCTATTCTATAAGATAAATAAATCTGTTTTAAAATATTTTAAATTTTATTATATATTTGAATTTAAATGATAAAAGAATTTTAAATACATTTTAACGCAAGGGAAAATGTATCTGAATTTAATGTGTTTGAACGTTCCTAGAATATGTACTTATACAGAAACTTTAAAATCGAATCTGAGAATCGTATGATCAATATAATTATTTGAGCTTACTACTCGTAGGTTTGGCCCATAAATTAATAAGAGCTTTTACAAGCAAATGAATATTCAAGTCCTTTCATAAAATTTTAAACATGTACTTTCGGAGAAAGGTAGAGGATAAACAAGTGGGCTTGTCGAAAATAGAGTCTCGCTCGAGCCAGCCATTATCCAACTTCTCAATGAACAAAGTAAAAGCGTAAAGTAATAGAGGGTAGCTCGCGCTCGATAAAGGTGGGGTGCTGCCCATATAACCAGGCAGATAGATGCATTTCTCCCATTTTGCCTCGTAGCCCAAGGGCCTGAAGCATTCACGAGGCGTGGGGCTGTATCGCTTACCGGGCCAGCGGGCGGGAATGTTAAATTTTCAATCTCTCTCTCTCTCTCTCTCTCCCTCCCTCCCTCCCTCGCTCGCTCTGCGGTATAATGCTCACTTGCGATAGCGATATAGCCCTCGTGCATGTGCATGATACGTACACGTGTATTTCGGTTCAATTGACCGAGGTATATCTCGCTCGGGTATTTCATTGAAATCCACTGTGTGTGTGCGTGTGAGCGCGAGGCCGTTCCGGTCTGGAATTCGAAATCACTATATTTCAGCAAACAACGGGAGAGAGAGAGCGAGAGAGAGGCGCGTACAAGTGCGCAGTAATAAAACGTCGGGCAGGCCGGTATATTTTCGAAATGCAAAAATATATTTGCGTACTACCGTGAGCGTGGCCCGGCCAATCGATTATGGCTAACTACACGGAGAAATGCAAACAGCGATTGTTGCTACCACTGGGTAAACACAAAAAGCTATTTATTACGCGGGGGCGCGCGCGCGCGCGCAAGCGCCAGAAGAACAACAAGTGAGTTTGTAGCGGGCGGTCATTTATTAGAAGCGCCGGAGCCGAAGAAAAAAATCTTTCTTACGCGCCGGAGCTCTAAAAGGTAAACGATAACTGTAATAATAGCTAACTGATGTCGCAAGAGATATTGAACTATCGGAAGTCAAGCTGGCATGCTTCCAGCCCTGGATATTGTGTGTTTGTCAAAGTAGAACGACGTTACGTGTTTGCTCTCGCGGGTGTGAGAAAGAGAGAGAGAGCCGTGAGGAGTGAAATAAAGGATAGGAATACAGTAAATGTATTATACATAAATTTCTTGAATTGTGCATAAATGCGAATCATACATCCCCTTTCTTTCGTGTCAGCTGCTCCGAGTCTCTTTGAAAATTCCTGATAGAAATGGAAAAGTATGAAAAGTGATTCTGCTTGAAATTCGAGTGCCTGCTTCGAGATGACAAGGAGTGAGAAGAATCGTTATTTTAAAAATAAATAAAGTTTTGAAACAACACGTTCCATTCATTTCATACATTTTAAAGATTTTTCAAGTAGAAGCCAAATAAACTTGTCATTATTTGATTTAAATTTTTAATTTTTAAGAAAGACATAAAATACTATGAAAGAAATCTAAATAAAATATTATTTTGCTAACTTTTGTAACAAATAAATTGCATTGACATTGACGTACAAACATAAAAATTTTGCTTTTTGAATAATATTGATATCAGAGTTCGATTACAGTCTATAAAGTCAGATAATTAGAAAACTGAAATGGAATAAAGCGACATAACATTTCCTAGGCATCAGTTTCGACAAAGGTAAAAAACGTAATTAAGAAGGAAAGAGCTGCATCCGCCGCCGTTAATTAAAACGCAAAGCGAGACAGGCTATCCGATGGATTGAAGCTGGTGAGCCGAGCTCTGTAAATGTTTGGAAAATGGCTTTGTAAGGTAACGAGCCCATTCAATAACTGGCGATTAGGCGTCATTCAGCAGCGCGCTGTTTATAGATAAGCCGCGTGTGGGACAGATTGCGCGCTGCTTTCGCGTCGCACTTTTCGCGATTAAGCGAGAAACGGTCAAGTATCCCGGGCGATTCAGCGAGGATCGAGCTCGTCATTTTCGCCTGCCGTTTCAATAGAGACATTGAGAACGCGTGCACGCGCATACATTTACGCAAGCAGTATTTAAGCGCGCCCGAGCTTCAATCGAAGTGCTCTACAAACTAATGATCTGACAGAATTAATCATCTCTTTGATCAGTTAAACTTCCTAATTAGCTGCGCCTAATCGTCTTCCGTTACTCTACCACATGCTTGGAGCTAATTATCGATCAAGATCATGCATATCTTGAGATGCTAGCTTGTAAGCTTAGAAAAAATCGTTAAGATTATCATCTCCTTGACTTGAAACTTTCGATAAAACATATACCAGAAACAATAAACATACTCTATTAAAAATTATAAACGAATTGAAAATTTAAAAAAAATAATATCCAATTAAAAAGTTAAATTCTGCATGAACGTCATGATCGTGATAAGCTTTCTTGACTCGCTTTTTTGTTTCGTTCTCCGAGCGTATTTACCTTTGCGTAATATACGCAGACTCTCTTAGCTGCCAATATTGCGCTATTCGGCTCGTGTCTCTAGCAGCAGTCATCGCTCGCGCGGGTGTCTCGGTAATCCCTAGATAGTCGCGCGGCACAAGAGAGAGAGAGAGAGAGAGAGAGAGAGAGAGAGAGAGAGAGAGAGAGAGAGAGAGAGAGAGAGAGAGAGAGAGAGAGAGAGACGGAGGAACTCTCACACATATAAACAGGCTTTCTCTCTGTCTATCTATCGTCTATAGACATCCGCGCGCTTAGAAACCCATTGCAGGCAGATATTCGCATTGTTTCTGAGCGTGGATTGCTGTCGGGCCTGCCTGCTTTATGATTTACATTCAAACATCGGCAGATGAGCTGTTTGTCGCGTCGGCGATGACAGAATGAATGCGAAGGAGAGGGAGAGACTGACGCTTTTTCGATCGATTCTCTTTTTCAAGTAAGTTTGCGTGCAAGCGTACATGTGTATAAGAGCGATGTACTACGTAGTCCCGCGATGATTACTAGATTAATGGTTTCGACCGTCATTTTCCTAGAAGGTTCAATATTTCGCTGCGGATGTGTGGGGCTTTCAGCGCGAGACTCCCGACGGCTAGATGGAAAATCAATTTCCATAGCTGTTTCCTTCATGAATTCTTAATTATTTTTGCAATAACCGTTCCATAATATGATGATTTGAAGGTTAAAATTTCTACCAAGAACTATATAAATTTTTGTATTAAATTATATTCACGCATTAATTTATTTAAGCATTAATATTTCACAATCCACTCAAATCAAAAGTACCACTCGATTAAAAGTTAACAAGTTTATGTTTTGATTTACGTGCATAATGAATAGTGCATCAGCTTTTATGAAAAACACATTGAAAAATTGCACTTAATGACATTATTATATAGGCGACACATCCGGTAAAACAATTAAAACAATTTTGGCTAGGTGCACCCACGAGAACGCATACTCGTTAGATTAGAAGATCGTTAAAACTTCAGTTATTAAAATTATGTAAATGTGGTTCCTTCAGGCTTGAAAAAGAAAGAAAAATAAAATAAAAAGTCTAGCTTCGTGCTACAAGCTGAAAAAATGAAGCGCCGCTTTCGCTTATATCATCAAAATTTGACATTCAGTCTACTTATGAGAGTGTCTAACATAAAATTCATTTAATAAATTAATAAGCACACGCACACAAAAGCGAGCTAAACAATGCAAAATGAGCAATTATGAGCAAGTAAGAGTGAAAGAGAGGGAGAGAGTGAGAGATGGATACATAGACGATTTTCCAAGAGAAAAAGAGAGAAAAAGAGAAACTATTTGCCCGCGGATTAAACAAGAGTTTGCGTCAGGTGTGAGAGAGCAAGTAAGTAAATGAGTGCAGCGGAAAGCCCTGGATGATGTTGAACGTGAAAGAAGTGTGAGAGAGCGAGAGAGGGGGGAGGGGAAAAAGAGAGAGAGAGAGAGAGAGAGCGAGTTATTAATTTAATTAACGCTTCCGTTATTCTTAATTAAAGGACGGTTGGACGTTGAGGAAAGGCGTCGGTACGAGACTAACTGCAGGAATGAGAACGAAGATATAAAAAGGGGAACGAACTTGCAAGCAGTCTGATGTTCACTCTGCTGTATTATAAAAAAATTGGAATTGAAACTAGGCGAAGAATAGAATGATGCTCTCGCGTAGTATTCCATAAGATGTTCTATAAGACACATATCACTTTATAAGAACGCTTATTTGGTACACACTTTGGCCTGATTTCATCTAGTTTTACAACATCCACTTTCATGTTAAAAGCTTTATTTGTATATGTATAATCCAGATTATAAAATTAATGAGCAACGCTTAATAAAAATATATCTTAAACTTTAATTCAATATTAATTGTAATAATGGTGATATAGTTATGGAATTTGTTTTGTGTATTATATAATCTTTTAACCACATTTTGAAAGTATAAAAAAGCATCAGCTCGTAAAAGTTCGTGCAAAGCTAAGAGCCGAAGGTATAATTGTATTTAGTGGTGGACGCGACTTTATTTTCAGAAATTATTACTAGCTTTATTTGTGGCACGGCGCGATCAGTTTCCCGATATCCCATATTTATTGCTCTATATAGATATGTTTTAAATCTATACCGCGTCATTGAGAGCAGCATCAGCTCGGTATATATAAAGCGCGTGAAATAAACCGCTACGAATCAGTATTGATAGTTCTCTTTAATTAATATTAGTAGATTCTTTATTAGCCCATAATTTTCGACTTAGAAAGCAGTGAAGGCCGGCAAGATAGCTGGCGGGAAATATAAAAGAAATAAATCGAGGGGACGCTCATCAGGCCTGCTCTACTTTCTTGATCGCTGGCCCAACCCACATGAAGCTATAAATTGGCTGTATTGCCGCGCGGGCCGTACGCGTGTCCTAATGTCCTCGACAAAGCCATTTTCAGAGATAAGTCAACGGGCTAGCTCGCTAGAGCCTTTCCATAATTCGTCTAATTTTCTTTCTGTCAGGGATACTTGCCCGAGTCTTTTTTGTTGGCGGTGTAAGTTCGCGTGCTGGCTCAATCGATCGAAATCAGAGGCGCTCTAAATTACATCTCTCGAGTGATGTGCGCGAGCGCGCGTGCGAACGGCTGTAATTAGACGGAGCCGAAAAGCTAGGCGAGGTAACGCGAGATGCATGCGGAGCCTAGCTTCTAATTCGCTTGAAAGAATCCCGCATTCTTTGCTGCTTACCGGGCGGCCGCGAGAAATTACGGCTGTAATTAACGGAAATACGATGCATGGTCCCCCCATCGTTATGCGCGTTAATTGAGGTTTTAAGCTCTCTGCTCTCCCGCTGGCCACCAGCCTGCGGATTTCCGAATGCGCTGCCAGGAGTGCCATCGACGAGCTCGATGTATGTACGCCAAGGCTATATTGACAACGCGCTGATTGTAAATTTCAATTGGTCGTTCTCGAAATTTTGATCTCGTAACGAGCTTTGCATTTCCAGTTACAAAACTTGACTTCGCTCCTGCTTTAGCTGTAATGCTGATTCGATAATTATTAACAATTACAATATTGTTCTTATCGGTTAAATAGCTTAATAATTGCGCTGCCTTCTATTTATATCTATTTCAACACTTTTTCATTTCGGTGCGCGGTTAGTAAGCAAAAGCTTATATCTACTTAAAATGAAGTACAAGCTTTACTGATAATAAGTAGGGAAAAGCATTATAATAAGAATTATTACGTAACCAAGCAATGTAATAAAAATTGAATTTTTCATACAATTGATTATCTAATATGCAGGGATTGACCTCTACAGGGCTCCATCTGCAGATCAGATAGACAATGAAGCTTAACGAATCGTTGTAAATATTATATTATATACCTTTCACAAAATGTTAATATTTAATCGATTATTGCAAATACATTTAAATACTTGATTTCATAAATATGGAACAATTTTTAATAACTTTGCCGAGTACCTTATGCAAGTAACAATATTTAATGCCAACGTTACTGCATCGTGGTAGTATGTGAAAGACTTACATTCACATACTAAAAATTTATTCACTAGATTATTTCATTTTAACGTTATAGTGATTTTTAAATAAAAAATAACCCAGAAATTAAGTAAAAGTATAAAATTTGTAAACTTGGACGATATAGGATATTGAATATTTTTCAGTAACTTTTTCAGATAAATTTTTTCAATTTCTCTGTGCAGCCGCTTCTTTGTCTATGCCAAGATTGTAATAATACGAATTTCCAGTCGACCAAAGTCGAATCAATACGACAATAGTGCTAGATAGCAAGAGACAGAGAGAGAGAGAGAGAGAGAGAGAGGTGGGAAGGGAGAGGGGATGGAAGAGAGAAAGAGAAAGAGGGAGAGAGCGGAAGATAGAGCACTGGAGAGATGACGGTGGAAGCGACGATTTGGGAATATTGCGCGAGCGTTCATTAGTTTTATTGGAGGGCAAAGCGCCGCCGCGCGCCACAGACGCGATTAATTGGAGCGCGCTCTGGATATTTCAAATGCTGCACAAGTTCGGTATGACCTCGTTGCCGGCCTTTCATACCACTCCCCGTACATTCAAACGCACATATATACGTAAAGCTGTTCGCTCCGAAAGTTCTCGCAGTGTCATAATGCGAACTCTTCTACTACGGAAGGGCAGATAAAAGCAAATTTTTCCCTTCAGATATGAATGATGCCGCCAACCCGACCTACCAAACTTCCAATAATTGCTTCATTTTTTATTTTTATTTATTTATTTATTTTTATACTAATAAAAAAGCATAAATACAACATCGATAAAATTGAATACTCGGCTTTCCAAGTATGATTGTCAGATCGACCGAAATTATGATGCCAGAAAAATAATTTTCTTAGGAGTAAGATTTCTTATTTTTTTCATCTTTACAGTGAAAACACAAATTTTAACGCCTGGATTAGATATGAATTGAAGCGTTGCAGAGAAAAAAAATGGAGAGGAGAAACAATAGCGGTGATCAAAAAGGAATGAGTTGAGAGGAAAAGATAAAAAAAGGAAGGAATTATAGAAAGGAGGTAAAAAACGTAAGAGGAGATTTTTGTCTCTAAAGAGCTTCTGGAATTTCGCATAGCCACTCAACGCTCTCATGCTTTACAAACACAATAGAGCACTTTTATAAATTAATAAATTTTTTAGAAATTATTAGAATAATGAATGATTTAAGTTTCATAAATTTTAAACACCGTTAATTATTTAACACTTTCAAATAGTATACTCGAAAGAGAGAAAGGAAAGTCTCTCTCCCTCAAGAGGCGACAATTTTCCTGGTTGAGTGAAATAGAAAACTTTCCCTCGAGGAGGTCGCGAATACGAGTATACACGTATCCTCCTCATTGCTTTTATCGTTTTTAGCCCCCTATCGTCGTTTGTTTCATTTTCTATCGTTTCGATCTTCCAACCTCGCCTCTTATGTTTCTCTCTTGCAGACGTTTCCCCTTCGGATTACTCAAGCCCTGAACATGTACTATTCGATACAACTTCGACACACGCGAAAACGTAACTAGATCGCGATATAATGATGAGAAAACTTTTTCTGAAACTTTGCCACGATTCCTGAACAGAAAATTTTGCTTTGTATTTTGACGTACACATTTTGCGCTTTACCTAACAAGCCTGCGTATCTACAGTTAATTTTACAGAGTAAAAAGATTTTGGCAACTACAATGAAAGATAATTAGCTTGTTTTATCATATTCAGACTTTTAAAAAGTACAATAAAGTATAGATTTACACGGATTATTTGTAAAGTTGCAGGAAAAAAGAATTTATTAGGAAATCTTTATCTGTATTTTATGACAAAAGGCAATATTCGATAAATTTTTATCATATTAATTTGCTGAATAATTTATTTACATTAGAACATGACATGAATTAATTATTACTATTAATATTATATTATTGAATTAATAAGAAATAATGATTTAACCCTCTGAATATGTATATTCATATACTAATACTTTAAACTTGCAGAAGCAAAATTATAGCTAAATCCTTAATATTCCGTAAGATTATTCAACATAACTCGGCGTTGCCGTAAAGTTTAATTAATTTATCGAGATAAATCCATGACGCCGCGATTAATTCAATGCTGAGCGCGCAATCGTCATAGTCTCTCTAAGCTCTCCCCCTCTCTCCCTTCTCTTCTTCCATCCCAATCTCTCTAAGAGACGCCGAGTGCAATTTCGTGCAGGCAAAGGGTTCCTTCATAAGGCTGGAGGGATCTAAGACGACGACGTCCAGATCTAGACCAGGGCCTGCAGACTGCGTCTCCCTCTTCAGCTCCCTTGTGCGCGACACTTCCGCGAGTTCCGAGTTCCGTACACCGATGCATATTTATGAGTTGTGTGCTGCGTCAAAAGAGCTGCATACCACCATCGGGGCTCACGTCATGCAGTAGACAATATTATCGATTATATGTCAAATGTCATCGTGGGAGTGTATATGAAGGCTCCCAATATATATATATATATATATATATATATA
>JAPYZB010000614.1:0-20297 GCA_030522745.1 Eupelmus kiefferi | reverse complement strand
TACGTCTCTTTTGGACAGACCAAAATGTTATGGTCTCTCCAAAATCCACTCGTCTCTCGTACAGATATAGCTTCCCCTCGTACATTGTGTAAAGTGTCGAAAATAAAGCTTGGATAGTTCGCGGAGATCAAGACTTCGTCTACCTTATTTACCAATTTATTCCACACGAACAATAAATTCGTCTCAACTTCAATAGGTAGTAAAGTTATCCTCACTAGATTTTGAGAAAACTTTAGCCGTACTGTTATCCATCCGTTCTCTAAGAAAAAATTTAGTTATTTCCGTGCTTTAAAGTTTTCTTAAAAGCAATCGTTTTCCGTTCTTTTATTTAGCGAGGACAACCAGTTCTTATTTATAAAAATAGTTACATTTTGACTTACAGCGAAAATTCTGATTAGACTCTATTAATTAATTTTACAAGAAAGGACATACAAGCTCTTTAAAAACAGTACCTCACTTTATTTTTTTATACTAAAAAATATTATTTTAATATTTATAAAAACAAAAAAGAATCTATTTGGAAAATAGGGTCTGAAAATTAAAATTTTATCAGACCAAATTAATTATTTTTATTTAAAAATAATTTTTAAATCTAAAATCAATACTTCCAAGTTTATAGATACAGTTTATATCAAGAAGATTCAATTTAAATTGAGTGGATTATTTTTATTGAACATGCATTTTTAATCGAACCAAGTTTCAATATTTAGAATAATTTTTATGAATTAATTACCTGAATAACACCTCCTCCTTTGCCTCCACTGCAAGCTAAAAATTCTTTTGGCAGGTCGATCATTTTCCCCAACCAATCAAGCATTATGACTTCAAGTTCAGTACAGGCAGGACTTGCTATCTAAAAATTACAATATTCTTATAAAATATATGTATGTAGGATAATAAAAAATTATGCACAAAATACAAACGTGTATTTACCCAGGTAAATCCTATGCAAGCGATTGCACCACTTAGCATATCCGCGACGATGGCAGGATAAGATTGTGCTGTAGGAAAGTATGCGTGGAATTTCGGACTTTGCCAATGAGTCACCTTATCAAAAGAAAACAATTCAATCGTTACTATATTTTTATCATTTATATTTTTTTGTAAAATTTTAAAACATTGTTATACATATTAAATAAATCTAGTAAACTTTAGAAAACATTTTTTTTATTATAGCATCAAATAGATTTCTGTTAAGACATAAAATAACATCCTCTGAATACGCCATTTACGTGCATATTTTTCATTTAAGTTTAAACCAAAAGTAAGTTTTCAGAAAAAACATCAATCATTATTAATACAAAAATAATGTTCGAGAATAATGTTCGTGAAGTTAAAAAAATTCTTCAAATGAATTTTGATTATTTATCAGAAAAAGAAGAAAATGTTAAAAGTTTATAAAAGGCATAGTAAAAAATGCATTTAAAAGAGCAGATTTCTATTTGATGTGTAATAATTCAATTTTCTTAAAGACAACGTGTATTTTAATTTAAATATTCATAATCTGCAAATATTCTATATATTTACGAGAATTTGTTGATTCGTAAAATCTAATCATTTTCTTTTTCATTTTTCACTCGTTTAATGAATGTATCGTAAGTATCGTGCTGTGCTCAATTTGACCCTAATAACTTAGATCCAAGTTTAGCACAAAATAATCAATATTTAGATTTAATAAAAAAAATTAGTCAGAAAGCAAGGATGAACATCCAATGTGATGACTTTTTTTAATAATAAAAAATAATAATTAAAATAATTTACATTAATTAAAATTACACGAGTTTTACTAATAAGAAAAAAGATTAGGGTCAGCTTTATTCATAGTAAACATAACAAGTTAATAATAAAAAATATTTTAGAAAAGTTGTTCATATTATCGTATACAATTTAAGATTTGAAGTGAATTTTCATGTTTTTTATATTGTTTTTTTTTTTTTTTATTAAAGTACAATATAATTTTTAAATCAAATTTTGATTTTTAATGTGAATATAAAATTTTGATTTTCTAACAAATAATAATTTAATCTTTAAAATTTTTTAAAATGTTACTCACTCCAGGCATGATCACCCGCTCAAGGTCACCCATAATATTTTGCCAGTCTTCTGGTTTCTGTGGTGCTTCATCTGGGAGAAGAGGTTTTATGTAGCCTGGTTCCACGGAAGGAAGTACCCTCCTACAAAAATACAACATAATAATTAAATTTTGAACAGTTTTTTAAACATAATAAGATTATTATTAGGTTTATTATTATATTAGTCCATTTCAATACAGGTGTAAAGAAAAGTTTTATGAAGTAAATAATCAATTTATACGTAAGTGTCGAACTGTTTCTTTATTTCACGAGAGCTAAAAAAATCTTTTGAAAATGATGATTAAGTTTAGTTTGATATAAAAATTATTGTTCTTATTTCCAAAAAAATATTAATTAAATTAACTTTTATCAAAGTTTTGCTTAAATGGAATAATATATCCATTTATTTAAGCCCGTTAAATAGTCCCTCATCCAATACGAAATAAGTTAGTACAACTGAAAAAACAGCAATTTTAGAATGTTGAATAAACAGTTTTATAGTCTTAATTACCCTTAATTTACCTTATCAATTAGATAATAGCTTCTATTCAAATTTTTCATTTCAATAGATCAAAATGTAATAAATTAGCAAAATACTTTTTACAGTTTTATTCGGTGGATATCGAAGAAATTTTAAACTTTAAAACTATTCAATTATGAAACAAAGTTTTCGATATTTTGTTACTTATCTTTTTCTAAAGTTCAAATCAACTAATAATTCGTCTAATCTGGTATATTTGAGATATTATCAAATCTGTAAATTTATAATACGAATCGAATTATAAAAAATAGATTCCGTTATTGCTTTACAGGTGCATCGTTTCATCTCGATCCCAATACTGCTTTATTCTAAATTTGAATGTTTTTTCATTTAGCATAAAGTTTTACAAACCATTAAATCAATTCTAACGCTTATAAACCGGTAATATACTTGGTTAGCAATTTGAAAAAGCTAATGTTTTTCTATTTCCTGTTTTTGTCTATGCTAAAATTGGCTCCGGTTTTAAAATGAGTTCTAAATTAATGAAATTCTGTAAATTAACTCATGCGTTACTTTCAGTAAGACGAAATGCAGCCCAGTTTTTATTGACCTGGAGTGGACTTCTAAGAAATATTAGTCGCAAATGTTCCATTATTTCCCATTCGACCCTGAATAATTACTTCAATGAACGTATTTCCCTTTATACTGTGATAATTCTTTACTACGTAATAAATTAATTATATTTTTTCACAAATTTTTAAAATTGACTGCCTAAAAATCCTTTCATCAAACTTTAAAAACCCACTCCGCGCAAATCTCTCCTCCAACAATCCCCGCAGCAACAAAACTCCTCCCCGCAGAATCCCAGGCCATTCACTTCGGCCCCGCGCAGCCCAATAATGCCAAATGCTTTATCTCCTATGACAGGGCCGGAATCTCGCCTACAAGCGCACGAGATATCGAGTATTGTCAAGGCTGATTTTCCTTTCCCTCGGAGCGTTTCACCTTCGATCGCGCGCGATTGCACCTGCGCGCGTGCCTGTCTGGCTGTCACATATAAGCTGGACGTAACCGCTGGCAAAAGGTGCCCTGCTATACGCACTAGCTAGCTGCCTTGATCCCAAATGCTCGCGTCCATTAGCGGATGCTACGTCTGAGCTCTCGAGTGGAATAATGGCTTATCTTACTCAAGGTGGTTTCTCTACATGACTGTACTCACCTTTCTCTAATGTTCTCCAGGTAATTTACGATGAAGTCGGTCATTTCCTTGGAGAAGTCTTTAAAGCTGTTCGGATCCATTGTGCCTGGAATGAGTCAGGATATATCGCTTAGGTCAATGTCGAATTCTTTTACAGGAGTTATTAGGTCTTTGGGTTTCACGATGGTGGCTTGTTTGGAATTGGAATATGATGGAGTGGTGGATTATGTAATGCTAAGATTTATTTAGAGGTGATAGATCTGAGAAGTTATACTTATAGACAGAGAACTGCTTTGATAAATGGTCTAGTGTGATAAGAGTTATCTCTTTATGAATTATTAAGATTTCTGCCGAACAGGAAGATTTAATAAAAACATCACTATCTCGCTAGTATATGATATGGAAAAGAAATTCAAGCCATATTTCAAGGACTATTGTAAGCAAAACCAAGGTGACGCATTTTTATTTAAATCCTAATTTGTTTACTATCAATTTAAACAGTTGTTTTTACCTTTTCCATATGAAAATAATTACTTTTAGATGTTATCATGGTGATTGTTGTTGAGAATAAGAAATGAAACTTAAAATTACTGATTTTTAAATGCTAACTTGCAGTCATTTTATATTTCAAAATTTACGTTGAATATAAAAAATTATTTATTACTCGGTATAAGAACGTACAATTAAAATGTTTCTGTCCGCCTTAAACTGTCAACATTATCTTCGCTTTCTACAAGTTATACAAAGAAAAATCAAGGATATTAAATGCCAAATGACTCAAACAAGATGTGAAATTATTGATAACCATTGCATCATAGTACGTACTTCAATTATATTGCATTGTCCGTTTTTGCAGTCTACTACGATTAATACTGGGTAAATCATAAACTTGTATGACAAGGTATATCCTTATGACAATGTATGAGCTACGCTGATTTTATATGTAATGCTTTTATCTGAATCATGATCAAAACGACTATTCTACAAGGTAGTTAGAACGTATTTTTTACGATATCAAGTTATCGGTACAAAAATCTAAGAATTAGTTATCTGTACATCAAAGAAATCTGTTTTTATAAAAAATAGCATGTATTCATTTTATATGTAAAAGTCAAACTATTATTTAATTATTAAAATTTTATGAAATAACTTTATTTTAATTTGTATTTTGATGAAATAAATTTTATTTCTATTATGTTAAATAAAATATGTATTTATTAAGAACAATTTGTTTATGAAAGATACTCTTTGCTATAATGTTAGCGAAATTGTTTTAAAGATAACTAACAATGAGCGCATAAACAATAAAAAACACACACAACAAATAACAAATAAAACCTATAAAAAATAAAAAAGAGACTTTAAATGTATATATTAATTATATATTTGGTTGTGAGCATTTATAAAAATGTTAATCAGGCATATTTCACTTCAATTATATAATAAAATTAGTGACATATTATATGTCAATCAGGGGAAATGATTAGCATATCATTTGTGAATCATTATTTAAAAGTATGTTCAATTTCACACACTTTTTATTTACAATGGTTCTTCGTGTTTACATATGACAGCTAATGTCAATATGAACTTTGCAGTATTTATAATTTCATTTGATAAGCGATTGTTTGAACTGTAAGCTTATTAAATTCATTTTAGTTTCTTAACATGGATAATTAAAAGTAATGAATTATAGTGGTTTAACTTACTTGTTTATAGCTTATTTTGTGCAATAATGTAGTCTACGTTCCCTTTACCTTTAAAAATAGTTTTTTTTTTAAATAGAATACTTTAATTTTCTTTTATGTTACAAATGTATTATTGATCAGATTGTTATTATTAATTTAAATGATTCGATGTTTAAAATAAGACAAAATGTTAAAAAGAAATAAAAAACTTCAATGATCACTAAGGTATCTAAGAACATTTCGAAATATTCTTTTTTCAATAAAGTGTGTCTGTTAATATCTAGAAGAACAAAATTTTGATTCCTTCATATTTCACTAATATTACTTATCGGTATCACTTTGCAGTCAACTCCCTTTAATTTCTCTAAAGATATTAACAGTACATCACATCCCTCACTCTACATAAATGAAGATTTTCACCTAATCACACACATAAATCTCAAAAGACACAACGAATCTCATTCTCCGTATTATCTCTTCACTTCATATATTTACTTTCCTCGAGGAAAATTAAACAGCACTAGCACCTCTTCTAACCACCTGCCAATAACCAATCAAACCACTAAGACCAAAATATCTCACAAACGTTTCCTTATCGTCTCTGACGCGCGTGAACCGGCTCCTGAACGATCTACGATCGTCGCTAGGTGGAAAACCGCGAATTCGTGTAATCACAAAAATGAAAAAATGTAAACGTGACGGGAATTCCTTCTGCGAGCTGTGTATAGATAAAGACAGTGAGAGCTCCAGCGCGTGCGGTAGCGAATGGCCGTGACTCATTTTTCGGAAAGTGGACTTTTCGATCGCTGTAGAGGCTCGCCGCGCGATTGTGGATTACGTTGTGTCATGATAGCTCGGACTTGTGTGTTGTGTATCTGTATAATTCGCGCTGTAGGATAAAATTTAAGATTGAAAGATTAACTTTTGTTTGGAATTATTTTTGTAATTTTTTATTATTTTTTTAATTGTTTGCAAGAGAATGGTAAATTTGAACTCAATTGTTATTTATTCTTTTTGTAGATAAGAAAGTGGGAAATTTTATGTGACGGGAGAACACCAAAGTTTGATATAATAATCTGAGGTGCTGCGATACTGTTAAATTTGATCTAACCGAATTCTTATCGTGATGTTATGATTAATATTAATTATTTTAAGAGCTTGTTTCAATCTGTTCTATTACAGTTGTTCTATTACTAGTAATCCTTGCTTTTTTCACAACGTATTTTTATATGCGCATGTAAAGTATTGTTATTGATTTTAAGTATTTTTATCGATTAAATTTTAACATAAAGAATATTCTAATAGAACAACATCAAATAATTTTATTATTAATATTTTAATTGAATTTTCAAATAAAATAATATTGATTTCCATTCATATTTTAAAACATATTTCACAATGTTTCACAGAATTAAATAAACATACGTGTTATATGATCTGATAAAGTTTTAATGAAATCTACTTAGATTTTAAAATTTTTGATTCTCTTTTATTGAGCTGTCAATCATTTTCAATAAATTATAATAAAATATAGCTGAATTTTTAATTATTCGACAAATTTTCTATTATTTTTATTAAATTTTGAAACAAATTTTTTTACAGTAAACTTATTGGGTTACTATGCTTTATGTCAAAATTAATATTTCACTATGATCATATAACAGAAGATTTTAAAGATAATTACTACTTTATTGATTCTAGTACTTTAAACGCATTTTTAATTTTCATGCTTTTTTAATTCCAATTAATTACAATTTAAATAAAAGCGATTTAAATTTAAGCAAAATACATTATTAATTCAGCCAGCCCACTCTGATAAACCATATAATCACTTTAAAAAATCCTAAGTATTTATCTGAATATTTTCAATTTTCCATTCACCACTCCACCAAAAATCCAATTTCTCGCCAAACATAACCCCGCCTGCAATTAGAAATCCCCGCTTAACGGAAAAATCCACCTTTAAAATAATCTTCTCCGAAGAGTTCACTACTCCAAAAACATACCCGCACGTCAGCTGGCAGTGCCAAAAAACCGGTTTCCCCACACGTATCAGGGATTCCTCCGTCCTCTCTGACGCTCTTACCGATTTCTGCGTATCACAAGCGAATTTCCCGGCTCGATTAATTACCTCGCTCTACAGGTGGCTCATATATATATGTACTTCCTTCGCAGCGCAAGGGGGTGATAAGAATCGCAAAATGTCTTTTTATTATCATTTCCTCTGTAAAGTAGGTTCGATTTTACAAGACCGAAGTTCTTTCTCACGTCGCAGATATAAAACTGCATGGATCGTGCATTCGAATCTGCTTCGTTATTTCGTTTCGAATGAGGACGAGACTGTCAAACGCGCGAACCGTAACGGAGAATAATCCTTAAAGCTGCGCATGGGTCGAGTTACCGAGAAGGAAAATTAATATATAAATATTAATAGTTTTTAATGCAATGATTGCTGTATTAATTAATGCAAATTGTTTATTTGTTCATTAATTAATTAGCGGATTGCGCGATTAAATAAATTGATAAGCGCGCAGGAAATGACGACTCCTTTCGTTAAGTTCACGATAGGCATCTTCGGTAAGAGCCGCTTGTTTGTCCGCCGGAGAATTGATTCTCTTAATTCGAGATACTCTTTTTAGCTGCGACCTAATTTACCGATTTATTCTGTAGGCTACAGTAGCATTATTTACTCCTATTTTTAACGTTATTTTTACTTTTTAAACAGCACGTTTGAGAAATAACGTTACTTAATTCATAAACGCGGACTCTATCTTATTTTCATCTTACGTATGCGCATTCGAAAATTAAAATTCAAAAGCTTATGTATAAAATATCAGCCAAACTAGGAAGCGCGAGGCGCTAAATATGCATCATTTTTCACGTAACACCCCGCCGGATCGTCGCATAGACATTATGTCAGAGAGACATTCAAAAGCACGTGTCAAGTCTATAAAAACATCGGCAATATCACGAGCAGCAGCACGAGGCATCCAGCGTTTATCGCGCCAATTGAGAAGTAGCCGCGCGATAGATCGGCGCGATATAGTTTTAAATTGGGGCCGATTAAAGCGGCTAACTCGACGAATTCAATCTTACGTACAGATGTATTTATGTGCTTGCGTACGTGGGAGTCGACTTTACGAATCTTTTTGCCCCTTTTTTGCTCCACTTTCACACGAGAGTTGCACGTCGATCAAGGCCAGCTGACTTAAGTAATTCTCTGCGGCTTTTTTTTCGCGATTTTTTTTTCGCGGTGTTGCAGCGCGGAGTATGTGGATAATATTGCAGCCGGCGTTGTATATCAATCAGAGATATGAGCGCGAGTCATAAATAATTTGCATTACAGAGCGAAGGCTGGGAGTGTCGCGATGGAGTAGGAGATTGATAATGGCTCGGCGTTATAATTATTTAATCGTATTATGGTAATCCCGAGGTTTTTATTTGCCCGCGGTTCGATTTGTTTTAGTATTAAAAGGAATGATTAGTTACTTAGTGGGTTGGCTGAGCGCTTAATGAGAGGAAATCACGGCTTTTTATAATGATTTTTGTAAAAGATTTAATGCAGTGTTTATCGATGATTGAAGAAGTAAACTGTTTTGAAATTATTGCTAAGTTTCGATAACTTGGTTTTTATTTACTTAATTTAATACATTATAAAAAGAAAAAGTTGAGCTTATGAAATATTCATTGATCATTCGTAGAAAAATTGATGCAATCGATATATATATATAAAAAAGCGGTAGTTAAGAAACAACGTTTCCCAACAGACATTCGCAGAAATCCATAATTTTACCATTTAACCAACCGCACGGAAAAATCCAGCAAATCATCAAACTCCAACCATCGCAACAATAAAAACATCCCTCCAAAAAAATCAACCCTTAACCCTTCCTCCCAAAAACTATCCCTATCACTCACCCGTCGATCACAGCAAACCGTTCCTTTATCCTGAATCCTCACGAGTACTCACTATCAACGCGGGCGGTCGGCCGGTCGATAAACTGCAGCTCGCGCTCGCGCGAAAACTAAAAAAGCGCCCCTCTCGTCTGTGTACGTGCACGTATTCGCGGCGTTGCTTTGACAAGCGTCGCTGGGCGAATGCGATCGGCGTGTGGCGCGAGGCAGCTCTGGGGGCACGGATTTATGCGCTCAGTCCCCCCCACCAGCTGGCTCTGCGCGCGCTTTCTGCAGCTGGGGAGAGGGGGTGGCTGGACTTTCGAATTTTGGAGCTGTTGGGATATTGTTCGGACCTTTGGGTTTGGGAGATTGATAGGTTTTTCGGAGTAATTGGGAGTGAGGATGCTGGTGCGGGTTGGGAGGGTTGGTTGGGAGGGTGGAGTTTAACGAGTAGGGAGAGTGTTAGTTTGGTTTATGAAAAAAGAAAAATTTGGATTCGTTTTTACGTGTACTCTGAGAATGAACTGTTGTTGGAAAATTTACGTTGCGTTTTATGGGAAATTAAAATTTGGTGATACATGTTGAATCAGAGATTTATTTTCTGTTTTTTTGTATATTGTACAGTAAAGTATACAATAAAGTATGTTGATGTGGTGTAAAATAAAACAAATTAAACTATTTAACGTTTGTAGTAATGACTTTATTACGGGTTACTCAATCACGTACACATAGTATACTTTAAGTCTATTCCATTTAATACAAAACTTAAAATACTGTAAAAAATAATTAATGATTTATACTATTTTTATGCTGAACATCTAACACTTGGTTTTACCTAGAAGTGTTTAATATTACAGTTTAAAATTTTTTTCTTAGAAAGCATTGCACAAGTATTGAATACAAAAAAATAATATTTTTCAATGTCTTTTGTGAATTTTATTGATAAAATTTGTACCTAGTAAAAAATATTTCATTTAAATATTTAATTTTGATACTTTTGAATTAATTCTTACTACGTTGTATTGAAATAAATACACTTCTGGTGTTCGGTTAGGTTTTATTTCGTAGTTTACAAACTATACGCTTTTAATTTATTTATTTATCAAAGTATATTTATATTAATTTGCAAAATTCTTTGGATATTTAAGTTTTCCACCATTCTGCTGGCCTCAAAGAATGGTGGAAGATTAAAAAATTCTAAGAATTTTGTAAATCAAAAGCGTATTGTGTATACTACGAAATGAAACCTATATAGCCTAACTTCCAGCGATACAAATTTTCTAAATTTTTTTATAATATTTTTAAGTTTAGCAACATAAGCTATGTTTAGGTAAGTAATAGTTATAATTAGAGGTATTGATTATATTTATATTATTAGTTTAATGGTATGAAAGGTTATATATAGGCCCAAAATGATTTTGAATGAATTGAATGAGATATTTTGAAAACTTTATCAAATTTGCAAACAAAAAGCTTTTACATAAATTTTTCGAATTTTGTCATCATTATAGAGAAAATTAAGGATAAATTTGGACAATAATTGATAAAAATAATGCTTCTAGATTCGTAGATCTAAGTAGAACATATTTGCTAAGTTACAGAATAAAGTTTTAATTTCCTATAATATTTTGCGAAATATATGTATATTACTATTAACTTCGGTTACATTAGTTATGTTTTATATGTTAATGAGAGGAAGATGTTGTTATAGCGGGTCAAATAATTTTAGAATTGAAATTAATGGAAGAGAGATTGGAAGAGAAAATTTGACCAAATATGTCTATTATACCATTTCTTATAGCGTTGCTAGTTAAAATATCATGGCATGAGCACATGATAATATACTTAAATTACTCTTTCCGAATTTGATTATTGAAAATTATTAATAAATTATTAATATTATTAAAATATTATTATATTATTATTATTATTATTATTATTATAATATACATGATGTTCAACTTTCTGAGCTCATTACACAAAAAATTGGAAAACAAATATCTAGAGACAAACGTTATTTCAAAGAATAAAAATTTAATTATATCTAAAATTATAAGTTATTATTGTGATAACGAGATAAATAATTTAAGTATTAAAATAGATGGTATAAATATTATAAGAGTCAACTCAACCATTTGGTTTATAAAAAAAAAAAGATATTTATGTAGGAGTGAAAATCGATAGTACTCTGAAATGGCATGAACATATAACATATATAATAAGTAAAACCATACCTGATTTTTATTCTCAAAAAATTGTTTGCTATTATGAATACACATACACTTATGAAAGTACATTACGCTTTTTTCAATAGTTTTGCTACATATGGCATCATTGCTTGGAGAGGTGCTTATCAAATTACACTTAAACTACTTGAAACTATTCAAATAAGAATTTTAAAAATTATCAATAAAACAAACATAGTGCCTTTTGAATAATTACTAATTAAGAAATCATTTATTCTCAACTCGCTCTTTTATCATTATCATGATTTAAAAAGCAAATATCTGGTATCCAACAGTAAAACGATAAATAAAAATCTAAGTCTTCCAAAAATTAGAAAATCTATTAGCTATAAGAATAGCGAATAAGTAGCCACAAAGTATTTTAATTTACTTCCAAATAATCTTAAAGTTCTAAATTTAAAAACAAAAACAATCAGGACTAGATTAAGAGACTGAATTAAAACTTTTATCTTACAAGAAATGTATTTATTGTTAAAAATTGTTAAATTTATGAACCTTTTTAATTTAATTTAATAAATGTATTAATAAGAGAAAATACAACCCTGCGCGGAATTGTTGAATTGACAATGAAAACAGGTTTTCATAATTATTTCTGTTATATTACATTTAAGATTAGTTGTAAGTTCTTATCTAGTCCTACGAACAGGTAACATCTGTTTACCTTCGTAGGGTGCATTTTATGTCAAATATAAAATTTTGCATATTTAGATTTTAAGTCCATTGTATCTGGTAAATAAATAAATAAATAAATATAATTAATAGATCTACTAGTTTTACAAATATTGAATAAGCAACTATAAATTTATAAAATCCGTATTAAAACTTGGGATAAGTTTTAATAAAAACTGCCAACATATCTTTTAAAAATTCTTTTCCACTAAAACTTAGTATTAATTTAACTCTATCTCAGTTTTTGTAATCTTTAATAGATCATTTTTCTTAGTGTAGAATATTATATACTGCACTATTTATTTTGAATAATATCAAATAAATTAAAATAAATTAAATTTTTTTGTTTTGTTTTTTATTAACTTGATTTTAAAAATAGTAGCTCTCGTTTTAAAAGATTACGTTTCTGAATAAACTACTAAAACGCTATTTTGAAACAACATAGCAGCGTGTTCACGTTTAAATTTTTTAAGCCTATTTATCGAAAAACAATTAATCGAGAGTCTTGAAAAAAAAAACAATGACAACAAAAAGCACTGTAGTCTTAAAAAATCATTACATAATAGTAAGGTAACAAAGTTGTTTAAGTAAGATGCTGATTTAGGCTACAACGTGTTTTACAGTAGCAAATTGGTTTCAGTGAAATGTGTGATAATATAAAACATCAGTTTGTCTATTATTTTGATAAATTATCCGTCATTAAAAAAATCACCAATAATTTAAACGAACGCCATGAGATCACAGATGATACTCCCTTTTATAAAAACTTTCAATAGGACCCTGGGCTCACTTATTTAATGGAATTTAATTATTTTGTTTTTCGCAAATTTATCTCTAGGATCATAATACTTGTCGAATAATTATGTTTACTAATAGATGATGCCATTTTTCGAATAGCATGAAGAATGTGTGCTCAGGATCAAAATCTCCAGCTTTTAAATATTCGAAAAAAGTTATTAGGTTATTTTCATTTTTACATTTTTACCGTTATAAAATCATTATTCATAATATAAAAATATATATACGTAGTAAAAAAGACTTGTATGTGCATCAAATTGGTATACATGGAATATAGGATGGTCAGTATTATGCATTACATTAGGGAAAAAGCAATTTCTTTATTACTCTGTAGTCAACGTCAAAGAGTCATCTTTCTAGTAATAGAGATGCACACACGAATATTTTGAAAATAAAGTTAAATATGTTACAAATTTATCCAAGTAAATGCAACTTTTAGTTTCTACGTGAAACGACAATTATTACATCCATTCTTATCGTCCAACTAATTATTTTTCAAAAGACAGTCTGAATGAACAACTGCCACAAAAGCCATCGAAACTCGAGCAACGCATAATACCGAGTCCTTGCACTAATTAACCATTTCACGCTCAATCCCGAACCTGCACAAAGCTCAGCAAACTACCGCGAAAATCACGAGAAAACAGCTCGAACGTGACATCGAATAGAATCCTTTTCTCTTCCCCTTAACAACTTCTTCGTCTTCTTCCTGCTTATTGGCTTAGTCAGAGCACTCCGATATCGCAACACGCGCTTTTAACGACTTCCTTTTATCTCAGCGCCTGGCTTTTATTATTATTATTTTTTTTTCTTTTAGAGCAAAACTCGGGCACGCTCCGAAAAGTTGGTATATACGAGCGCGCAAAATTACGGGCGCAACCGGGAGCAGGAGCAAATCGCATTACGAGCTCTATCGGAGGATCCGAGCGGGCGCAGTTTAATCGAGTTAACGAGAGCACATTTTCCTGCCGGAGCGCAGAGAGGTAGGTAGACTGGGAATTATACACGCAATTCTGTGCGAAGTGAATACAGAGAGCTGTATGGGGAGAATGGATGATTTTTAATTAAGAGTTTTTTAATTGTGTTGATTTTTTGAGAAATGTGGGTGAAAGAGCTATCGGTTTTTGTGAAGATTAAAATTTTATTGTAAAGATTATATATTGCACTAGAAGTTGAAGACGTCCGTATTTTAGAAAAGTTCCACTAACTTTATTGAAAAAAATTATAGACAGAAAAATATCAATATCAAAATCCGAGTTTATCGACGTTAACAACTAATTTAATGTTAACGTAATTTCTGGGTTCTCGTAAAATATTCTGTTTAAATTTCTACCCGTGCAATTTTACTTCACGTTAAAGGCGCAATATATTTATCAACAATACAACCATTTTATCTTTTCTAACTTTATCTTCTTATCATAAATAAGAATATAAATATAAAAATGTAGATTGAGTACTTTTTAAAATTGTTTCATTTCCTTTTACCGAAAAATAAATTTCTATGTTATATTACAAGGTTTCTTTTATATCTGCTTGTAAGATATTTTTTTGGCTCTTTTTACAGATGAAATTTGTAAAGAGTATACTATTTGTACAGATAAGAAATGACGTATTAGGTACAGATTAGAAAATATAGTAAATTATTAGTTTTAACACTAATTAATTCATTTTTAACTTTGAACCGTTTGCAATACTTTATATATCTGTATTCTGTTTAAGATATTTCTTCTTAAATGGAAACTTCTCCATTACATAAGATTTATTGTAAATAAATTACATCTTTATATTTTTACAAATTCGATACTATCACAATCAATAACTACTTCAAAAAAGAAAGTACACTGTTGAAAAGTTCCGGTAAATGTGTAATTGAGTTCCGTTTTTAACACAATTTGTGTTAAAAACGGATCCTATTTTCAACAGTGTATTAGAAAATTGTTATTAAATTATTTTTAATTATCTTCTACACGGTCAAAAAGGCAGTTTCTAAAAGAAATAATAGAATAATAATTTATATTTTAAAATTTTTTAGTTGATTTTCAATAAATACCTGAATATAGAGTGAAACATGACATACTTTTCGTTTACTTTACATTTGTATAAAAAGCTTTGTTATAAAATAAATAACAAATAATACCTACAATATTTTCATGCAATATATAAACACAATGAATCACTTAAACCTTTTTTTTTGTATATCTGTGTTAAAACATATTATGTATTTCTACAACACAACTGCTATTGTTTCATTCTTTGAAACCAATAATATCTTTAAGTTCTGTTTTAATGAAATTTTCTTCAACTACTTATTCAAGTAAACTTTTCTATCATCATTTGGATTAAAATTGTAAAATGAAAATAATTTACAAACAATAGTTTTCTAACTTATCTAAAATGGAAAAATATTTCCCTTACAAAAAAGTATGTAGCCAAAGGTATATACTTCAATCAAGATCCTTTGAAATTCTTGAATAATTTCATTGATTCTCAACCTTTCTATGCGACAAGTCACAAGGAGCTCTCTTTTAAGATAAAATCTATAACGTCAGACAGCAAAGGTAGCAATTCAATTTTTATATAACCGAAAAGAATGCATAATTATAAAATATTCACTCATCGTACTTAATATATATATACTGCAATATTCCTTATGAGATTTAGATTACTGGAAGGCAAGAGCTATTCAAGTTGGTTAGTCTAGGTGGAACAATTCAAGGGTCTTGCGGTGTGGACGATTTGAGAGAAGAATAAGAGCAAGTCACTCGAGGGAGCAGCGAAGAAGCTCCTCATTTCCTGCTAAAGCGGATGAAAGACGACCGAAGGTCGAGCGGATTTTTCATTTTACTTTTGCGCGACATTTGCTCTTGCTCGCAAGTGCACCACGCCTTCTTATATTTTTTTTCCTTTTTTTAAATTACCACCACTTGTACTTTTATGTCGTTTGCGCATTTTTTACTTTATACTTTATATAGTTTTGGAATTGAAATGTACCAGTACGCAAAAAATTTCTTGAGACGATGATTAGTTTATTTTTTCGAGTATTTGAAAATTATTTGTTAATTTAGAGTAGTTTAACCCTTTCATTTCTTGAATTATTTTCAAAAATTCCGATAGTTATTTTTAGGTTGTGATTTATTTTATTGTAAAAACTATTCAGTAACATAAAAAACTGTTTTTTTGACGCTACAAAACACAAATATACCGCATAATTTATTTTTTATTTTTAGCTTACAAAGGAATTTTAGAAATACTTAATATTATTTCGGTTGCCATATGGCATCTATAGAAGCGAAAGGTTTAATAACGTTTTTTTTATGTAAAATTTGTTATTTTGTATAAATTTTTTACGACTTTTATAAACTATTTAAATTAATAAGTGTTTTGAGGCTTTCTCGTTGATTTGTTACGATGCCACTCTATGTCGAAACCACACGTAGCTATCCGAAAAAATACATCATCATGTTTAAATTAATGTTTATCTTCAAAAATATTCATACAAAACGACAGGTTGATTTACCATCTAGATTTTGTTACTGGGATATAAATGTATATAGTTAAAACTCTTTAAAATAGGTAGATAAACCAAACATAATCAAGTGAAATAACGATCTTATCTATTTAGAATAAAAAATATTTGTTTAAATCAAGAAAGTAATATTTTAAACATATTAGAATAAATAGATTTTAGAATAGATTTTTAAGATCTACGATTTCTTGTGAATAGCTAAATTTTTCGTATTTACTATAGAAAAGGTTTCATATATTTACAAACATTTGCGAGTTTGAGCAAAAAATATAATACAACGTTGCAGTTTGACATAAATTACTAAATGATTGACATAATAATGATTGACATAAATTAATTAAATGACATAAACGTCTTTAACATAAATTTATAACTGCTAAATCTTAATGTATGTAAATAAAATTTTTCAATAATTGTACTGTTTTTTAGTATTTCAATTTGATAACTAATAATTATAGCCTGCACGAATATATTGCGTTCCCTATAAATGTCTTCTTATATACCTTTGCAGCATCCATCTTTTTTATAACGTGAGCTATGATAAGCATAATATTTATCCTCACAGTATTACTTTTATCAAACTTCTCTCTTCTAAAGAGCACACGAAATGTGTTTTTAACATATTCATAACTTTGCTCTCTCCCTCCATCTCTCGCAAATCTTTGTCGCTATGGTTACCCTCTAGGATAACACTGCAAGGCAATCGGCACGTTCTCTTTGCTCCAACCTTTCCTCGTCCTTTCAGTCGAGTTCGGCTTCGATTCCTCTCCTTTTCTCCCTTATGTGTGCACCTCTTTGACTCTAGATTCGACTGACCTACTTGCCGGGATGAACAGTGAGCGCCGGGGACGTTTAAGCTCGCTTTGATTTTCACGAGCGCTTGTCATTAACAAGATAGAGCCGAGCCCTCGCTGCGCGTTGGGACAATTTCCTGAGGTGGTTCACGGCTCGCTACTCGCTTTGTGCAAAGTGATCTGCGTGCTGGGCTGAAAATTCGCTGGTGAGCCTGGCGAGGAAGTGGTTGGAGTCATCGTATTAATTTGCGGTGAAAATTATGCGGGGTTGCGTTTGTTTCGATTATTTTAACATCGAATATTATTTCTACTTAAAATACAATTTACTTTTAACAACTATTAATTTGAAATATGTATCCATTTTATGTTACTATAAAAATACTAAATTTTTAAAGTTAAAAGTAGTAATATCAATGAATCCTATATTTTAAAAATAGCTTTACTTTAAAAATATACATATTGAACAGAATTTTCTATTCTATCCCTCTGATTTCATAAAAATTATTGAGAAATCAAGCCTTTCGATTAATGCAAAAATTTTTGCAGTATGACATTTGCAGTATGAAAAATGAAGGAAGGGATTATATTTTTTTACAATATTGCAGAAATGTTTTTTCAGTTTCACATTTTATACAGTATACGTTTTTATTTATTTTTCTGGGTAAAAGAAAAAATTAATTAAATGCACAGAATATACAGCCATTCGAAAATAAAAACCACATGAGAATTCGCCACATAAAAATAACAATATTTTTCTGTATATTTTCCATTTATTCCTGATATGGATGAAATAATTGAATACTTTTAAGATTTATATGAAGCAAATCAATTCTTTTTAAGACAGATTCAAAACTGTTCTAAAGTGTTAATTATATTAATTTCTACAATTATTGTTTAATTTTAACCAGTGTGCGAGCATATTATTTTCTTGAAGATTCATATCATAACTTACATTCATTATTTAACAAAATAATCTGAGAAGTACGTTTGCACATTTCAAAATTCAACGAAGTAAATTGGCGCTCGACTGACAGTAGACTTGTAAGTTTCTACGCCAATTTTACTTTGTCAAATTTTGAAACTGTTCTTCTCAGATTAGATTTTTAATTAATATACATTGAATTAAATTCATTAAAATTATCAAGATTTTAGTTTTAGTTTATAATCAGTTTATACTTATCAATTGTATTATTTAAATGTATCACATTATATTTTAATAGAACTTTGAAAATCGGATTAGCTATATCTTTTATAAAGTAAAGCGATATAAGTGTTTTTAATCATATTTGAAAAAGGAAATCAATTAATCATTAGAATCATTTTTCAAAATTTTTTAAAACTTTTTGCAATTTATTTTTAAATAACATGTAATCTATATGCTTTTAATATTCAAAGAAAATCTAGTAAGTTTTAGACTACTACAACTTTTTAGCATATATGACATAACATACTCTGTTAATTTTATTTATTTGTAAAGAAGATATACTTTTAGTACGACTGTAATCAAACGACATTGATTTCAAGTCCGAATAAACTCAGTGAGGAAGTTTTTAGGTAACATTTAATAGCTAATACTTATTAGGTTTATATACATATTCGTATGCGTTTGTGCGAGTATAATATTAATGTATGTTTACGTGAGATTAAAACACTTCATAGGTCTTAACAATCTTCGGCAGTCTTAACAGTGTTTAAAAATCTTATAAACCACAACACACTTGTAAACAATTCAGACGTATTTGATTGCAAACTTTAATACACATATACATATAACCCTGATTAACTATAGCTAATCATACACATATAAATAATCAAAAAATTCAAACTAATCGTAGTTATCCAACTAGTCGGCAAAGACAATCATACTCAAACAAACCTAATGAAAAACCTAAATCAGCTCTGCAGTGTAGTCCCGTCGATGTTGCAATACTTTCTTCGACAGTCGTTAAAGAGTTAAATCAGCGAGATCCCATATATGTATATAGTAAATTTTTTCATGTTTTAACGCAGTCACTTGTCAAACTCATATCTCATCCCGCAAATTTTTTACCTCCATTACAACCGCGCGTTTTTTGGATCCGACGCGCGATCGTGAAATTTTTCCAAACTTTACCAAGAGCTATACTTTCATCTCGTTGATAATCGCGCCGCGCTTTGATAATTAAAGAAATGTCTCAGATCACATGTAATTGTCATCCTAGGCGAAGCCGAGGTTGACAAACATGTGATTTGAGGCTTTCTTTTTTACTGGCTAAGGTGTGTATACTATTTTTCTGCTCGACGGCGCCGGAAAGCGGCAACGTCGTTTCGCACAGCGGCAGGGAAGTTGGTGCTTTCCGGCCGGAGGGCAGAAAAACATTCATTGGTAGGGCCCCCCTCCCCAATTTTACTGTTATACACACTAGGTAGCGCAGTATTAATATACACCTCAATCCTTCTCCTAAATTGTCACATAAGTACCATAAAAGCCCAAGCGTTGCCATTCAGTTTCTTACACTCCATCAAACGATTCGTAAGCAGCTTTGAAACGTCACGACATTGACATCAGTAATTGAAATTGAATTATTATAAATCGAAAATAAATATATACTATTCTTATTATATTTAATTAAGACATATTAACTACACTCTTTATTTTACGAGTAACAATAAGAAAGCCTAACTGTACAAGTTTAACATTATTAATACAATGATTATAAAATAAATATAATTTATATTATTATATTTAATTTATTAAGTATAATAAGAAGTATTTATTTTCTATACTCTTTACTTTACTAATAGGAATAAAAATTGACCCAATGAATCTTTCCCTAGAGGAGGATATTTACTCTATAAGCGACTCTATTTTGGATGAAATTTTTAAAGGCAAAGTAAAAATAAAATCGATCGTGAACGTTAATTTTAATATTAAACGTATAGGAAATA
>JAPYZB010000613.1:0-19372 GCA_030522745.1 Eupelmus kiefferi | reverse complement strand
CATTTACTTTCCAGATGAGCTCGCGATGCCGTGATGGCTGGTAGAGCGCGCCCTCCAACGACGGAGACCGATCCGGAGCTCGCAACTCCAGTGGCCAAGCGAAGCCGGCTCAGCAGCGAGCCAGCAGCAGACGCAGCCCCAGCCAGGACGCCGGGCCAGCTGAGCCTCGAGAGCTCGGAGGTGCTGCCCTCGTCCGACGAGTCCTTCTGCGAGGAGGAGGACAAGGGCAAGATCAGCATCGGCGGCCCAGCCGAAGAATCCAGCAGCAGCAGCGTCCCCGTAGCCTCCTCCTCCTCGTCGTCCGAAAAGCCAAAGACAACGACGCAGGTCCAGGAAAGCAGTAGCAGCAGCGGTGCAGCCATGGGCAGGGAGAGCGGCGGAGGTGGTACGCTCATGGGCGAGCACGCTCATTATCAGGATCTCTCGCTGATCGGCGACGGGGCTTACGGGACTGTTTATAAAGCTAAGGACGCCTCGAGCGGTCAGGTCGTCGCGCTGAAGAAGGTCAGGGTGCCGATTACGGAGGATGGATTGCCCACGTCGACGCTCAGGGAGATCGCCGCGCTGAAGCAGCTTGAGAGATTCGAGCATCCCCAGATAGTGAGTGTCGCGGTGTTTTTCCGAGCTTTTTTGAAGCGAGAATTTTCTTTTGACTGACGATGAAAGTATAAAAATAAAAAATCGAAATCGGAGAATGTTACGTTTGATGTTAACGATCGTGCTTCTCTTTGTTAAAATTGAGATTTTGCAAAATTTTAACAATTGTCAGTTGACAAGAAGTTTTTTATTATTATATCTCGAATGAAAATATTACATTCATCGCTATATAATAACTTGAATACCACTCAAACAGCGAGTGAATACGTATTAAAATTTGGTTAATTTTTCAGGTGAAACTCCTTGACGTTTGTCAAGGAAATTATTTGCAAGTAGCCTCTGGAGACGGGAGGTCCGAGCGAGTAGATCGAGGATTAACGTTATGGCTGGTATTCGAACACGTCGAACGAGATCTGGCTTCCTTTATGAACGCTTGTCAATCGCGCGTTGTTCCACCGCAGTTGATCATGCAGATGTCCAAAGAAATCCTCTTAGGAGTAGATTTTCTCCATAGTCACCGCATAATTCACAGGGATCTTAAGCCGCAGAATTTACTAGTTACTAGGGATGGCCACGTAAAAATTGCCGATTTTGGTCTTGCGAAAACTTACGATTTCGAAATGAGATTAACGTCTGTTGTAAGTTTCGTTTCCTCGTTCATAATTTAATGATATGTTTAATTGTTATGTTTTAAATCAACTAATTTAACTTTAGGTTGTAACGCTATGGTATCGAGCACCAGAGGTACTTCTGGGATGTACTTATGCTACCCCTATCGACATTTGGTCTGTTGGATGCATTCTTGCAGAACTGAATGAATTGAAACCACTGTTTCCCGGAACCAGTGAAGGAGATCAACTCGATAAAATTTTTAGGTAATGTAATATATTTAGTTAATTAACTGAACATTTAATTTACAGTAAAAATATTTATAAGCAGCAATATTTTAATTTATTAACATAATTTTAGAATCATTGGAACTCCGCCAGAAGAAGAATGGCCCGAAAATGTATCCCTGGGCTGGTCAGCATTTCCATATAGACATTCCAAGCCCATGAAAACGGTAATTCCAAATTTAAGTGATTCAGGACTTGATCTCATTAAAAATATGCTTATTTTTAATCCTCACAAGCGCATTACCGCAGCTCAAGCCCTTAAACATCCATATTTTGAGGATGAGTCTCGATGATAGTTATTAATACTAAAAAACAAAAAAGAAAAAAAACAAACAACTAATTAATTAATATTAAAATGCCTGAAACAGAAGAAATTTTTTAAATTATCTGAAACACCAAGTTTGTACAAATTTAAAATTAACATTATTGTTTAATTACGCTTATATTTGTATGAATGGTATGAGTTATAATTTAAGTCTACTTGTAAAGTTATTGTAAAGTTCTTGTTAAAGTATTCATCTATATTGAAAGTATATTGATAATTTAGGAGTGTGAAAATGCAATTACAATTAGTTCAAATTCCGAATCTTCAATTTAATATATCAGAATATTTTGTAGATAAATAAGTATAATTAATAAGGCTGAACATTTTCATAATTTAGTAAGCATGTGTTGTAAAATTATATTTAACTTGAAATTCATTATCTCTATTGAGAAAATTTTAGACATTAGTAACATTTAGATATTTTTAAAATTATTAAGCATTATTTTTGGATAATTTATAATAATATGTATGTAAGTAATTAGGAATTTATATTGTTAAATTTTGTATAATATTAGGTTCATTAGCCTTTTATATACTTCGTAAGATATATAAAGAACTTTTGTTGAAAACCAGAAAGCTCACTGCCATAATTAAGAAATAAAGCGTAATGAAATACGCATAGTTTAAGAGTTTTGTATTTTATGTATTATATTAAGTGTATTGTAAATGCTAAAGTTGTGTCCTAATGTATGTACAATTTTTTATTGTTTGTACTAGTAAGTAATAGACCCAGTAAGACTGTATAAAAGTAATAGGAATAAAACAAATATTTTGTACTTTTGTAAAAATTTGAATTATTTTCCCCGTTCTATTTCGTCACTTTTAAATTTGCCGCCACCGCCAACCCTTACTCTTTGTAAACAAGTCTTGAATCGACTCGAGTTGTAAATGCAATCTTAATTATACTCCCATTTCAAGTATTTCATTTTATATCTTTTTTTACTCGTCAGCAAAAGTAATAAGTGATAATTATGTGAGCATAAACTGCATAGTCATTCTATTTGAACAATGAAGATACTGCTCGGAGCTCTCCTAGGTGCATCCAGGCAACTTCGGCATCCGACCGGGTGCTTTTTGAGATCAGTTTCAAACGTCAGAAAAATGGCGTCCGAAGTGGAAAAAGCGCAAACCGCTACACCCGGCGGTGATACAATTTTCGGAAAAATACTTCGCAAGGAAATACCTTGCAAGTTTATCTACGAGGACGATCAAGTAAGTCTTTTGTTTTTAAAAAATTTTTTCAGGATGCTTTATTACTTTTTGTGTAATAAATCAGTTTATTAAACTAACCTAAAACTGAAACCTTTAATCTTGATTATCTTTTGTAATTATGCATATTTCTTTCAGTGTGTCGCTTTCCATGACATCAACGGCCAAGCACCTATTCATTTTTTGGTTATTCCTCGAAAACCAATTTCACAGTTGTCGAAAGCAGACGATGAAGATGAAAAGCTTCTGGGTCATTTGATGATTGTTGCTCGCAAGGTTGCTAAGCAAGAGGGATTGGATGATGGATTTCGCTTAGTGATCAATGATGGCAAAAATGGAGCTCAGTCTGTATTCCATTTGCATTTACATGTTCTAGGAGGACGACAATTACAATGGCCACCAGGCTAATTTTATATTTATAAAATAAGAAAGGAAAAAGTAACTGAAAGTTATAAATAATATTTTACCAATAAAGCTTTAATATTATAAAATAAAAATTTTATTTTCTTTTTTTTATTTCACCTTATAAATAAATGATTAGAAAAATATAAGCACCCATCTTCACAAACTATTTGACAATTGATCTCATAAAATAATTTTTTTGTCCTTCCAGCATGTTTATGTTTTAAAATTAGTTTGGTGTTTTTTCATAAACTTCATATTCAAATTTAATATCTTTCTCTTCTTGAACACCTTCTGGTACATCGGGGTCTCTGTAAATGATTAATTTTATAAATGATGCTTAAGTTCTGCGGTAATAATTAAACAATTACAAATGTATATTTTAAATACTAACTTGACCAAAGTAACATTTTTTGGAATGTCGGGAAAGAAAGTATCACAGTCAAAATGTTTTTTCACTCTTGTTAAATATAGTCTGTGGAAATTCGGTGATTCCATTGAAGCCTAAAATTTGTATTTATTATTTAACATAACTTCAATCATAAAAATAATTTAGGTATAGATTACATAGTTGTAATACAAACTTTATAAACTGAACTGCCTCCAATCACCCAAACTTGTTCAACTTGATCTTTCAAAGGACTTTCAGATATTTTTTGAATAGCCTCATTAAGAGTTTTACATACTACTGCATCATCACCAAGATCTCTAAAAAAATGTAATAAAAATATAATGAGATATATCTACCTGTCTTATCCTGTCTGCATAACATATCTTATTAAATAATTACGTACAGAGGTTGAGAAGTTAGCACCACATTTATTCGGTTTACTAATGGTTTAAATTTTTTTGGGATGCTTTCCCAGGTACGTCTACCCATAAGGACCACATTTTTTTTATTGCTGTCTTTAGTAGTAGATGTCATTTTTGTAAAAAAATCCATTTCTTTCCTATATATTGAAATAATTATAAATTATTTTTATATTTTCATACATTAATAACTATTTATTATAGAATAATAAAAAAAAAAAAAGAGCAATGACAAAAATAAGATAAGCAGTCAGTAAGCAAAAAAAATTTGTAAATCATTTTGAAAATTGAAGAGGTTAGCAGCTATTTATCCTTTATACTTTTATGGAAAGATTTTATAAAAACGACTAATTAAAAAGAAATTACCTCAAACGCCATGGCAAATCTCCATTCACACCGATTCCCATATTTTCGCATGCTGCTGCAATTAGTTTTAATTTTACTTGCATTTTGGAATCTAATCGAATGGAATAGAAGAACGAAAGTACCCGCGTTTTTTGCGATAAAGGTCAAGTACATTCATGTGATAACCCAGTAAACATAAGATGACTAAGATGACTTTAAAGTATCTTTATTTTATCTTTTGAAAGAAAATTTTTCCATGACTACAAAAATTGATCTAAAAAACAAAACATTCGTAATTTTTTATTAAACCTTCCTTTTAGGTACGTCTACAATTTTTCACGTTCATTTGTAACTAGTTAACTTTTTATATCGAAATAAAAAAATTTACAAAAATTATTTGTTATAATGTCGGTTACGTCAACCAGATAAAGTCAAATAAATTTTTATATTGACTCTGTCCGTAATTTTTTTTAACAAAGTCAGTGGAGTTTTCTGAAAAACAAACGACATCACCTTTCAGTAAAAAATAAAAAAAAAATAATTATTTTTAAAACGATCTAATATTAATGTTTACAACATAATTTTTGGATTCCCGTTTAATATTTCGTAGATATAAGTATCTAATCCTTCCGCGTTCGTTGATGTGTAAATTATTTTGGAGCAAAGCGGAAGCTCTAAGATTTTGAATGACTGATATTTATAAGATACTTAAAATTTATCTTTTAAACTTGCATGAATAAGAATATCAAAAAATAATTTAAATACTTTTATGACTTTTGCTCTAATGGTTCTTTCATAGAAAATTATTATTTTAAATTGACAACTTTTTGCATATCTTTTACATTCTTCTTAAAGTCAACAAATTTTTAGAATTTAAGATTCTAATTATATGTAGTTAAAAATTTTCGATCTAAAAAAGGATAAAAAGACATTCGTTATTTAAAAGAATTTTTTACATAAAATTAATTTTCCGTACGCCTTATTTCCAAAGATTAATTATAATTTTGAAAAATTGTGTTAAACAATTCTACAAAAACAAGTAATGTATACTAAAACTGTATTTGTAATTTATTATTGAAACAGCCAAACAACAAATCAAATAATACTTTTTATAGCATGTAAATTAGATTCTGGTAGTCTCACAATTAATTTATAATTTAATAATACGCATTGACCAGAAATTCTGCTCAGAATATGTATAATTTTCTGCTGGGATATTTCTCAAGTAATAAGAGAAGTTAATTACAAAAAATTAATTGCATTTCGTAACAATTCAAATTTAAATAGTTATTTACCGAACAATTATGAACATTAATAAGTAGTAGTCATTAATTATTATTAAATAAATCTAAAAATATGTATTAAACACAATTTTTTTGCTAATGTTTTTCTGAGATTTTGGTTGATCTAAAAACACTAATTTCTTGTGCAAATATCTGTAAGTTATATCACAATTTTAATCGCGCAATTTTTATAGTATGTGATTAAAAATTCATTTTCTATAAATTATAAAAGTTGAAACAGTAAAGAAATATTACGTATTAAGTAAAGTTAAGAAAATTATTGAAATATACTTACGCACTGAGTCGCCTTCGGACCATCCTAAACAATTCCCTTAATAAACTTGCTCCCGTTATAATAAAGCCACAATTTATACTTGGCACATCTACCTCCTTCGTTTATTTTTTTTAATTACCAATTTTTCGAGTTTTCCTTTTTTGCACATTTTAAAATTATTATTTTGGGATTATAAAACTTTAATAGGCTGTTTACTGTAACTACAGTTAACCTGTTTGTTAAAAGTTTAATATTACACGTTTTTAACCGATTTATAAACGTTTATAATTGACAGAAAATGAACACTTTCTTTTAAATATTTTAATAATTAAAAAAAATGTTCCTATTGCTCGTAAATAAACATTTCTTTTTAATTTAGATAATTCTAATTTTTCGATTTTCCAATAAGTTTATTACAATAGCATTTCCCTATAAAATTATTTATTTATATATAATGCTGGAGCAAGGAGGACCAAACAGCTCAATTTTTTCTGATTTTGTCAGCACCATAAAAGTAGAAAATGTTTAAAATGTTAGTTTTCTTAAAAATTATATTCTTGATACTTAAAATTTAACATTCTAGCTATTTCAGGTTCCTCGGTATACTTTTTCCTCCAATACTTGTAAAAGTTATAAACAATTTTCGAATTAGATGAATTTGTGATCTTTCTCAATTTGCAAGTTAATAAATGCACATAGAGCAGAGCCACTATTAACATTTTAGTAGAGAAAGCAATAATAAAATCTTTTATTAGTGTAGAGCAAACTGTTAAAAAATGCGAAAATCTATTTTAATTGCTTTTTATTAATTTAGTAAATAAAATTTGTGGTTCTTATTATTGAAGTATCATTGATAAAACTAAAATTACTGATGATAAAAAAGTTCAGAATAAATACTATAATTCTTTAATTATCCTGAGAAAATAATGTCTCACCTTAATATTAAACAAACTAAAAAAATGTTGAATCTGGATCACGGATTTGACTCAAATTTTTGGATGAATACGAGACAAAAGAACAGGACCCATATTATCACGTTCCATCTTGATGAAATTTGGCATATGCCGGATTTTGCACTTGACATAATGTAACTTTGCAAAGCTAACTTCTGTATTTTATTCCCAATTTTCTCAATTTCAATTAAAAATAAAAGTAAGCTATAAATTCCTCAAGTTAGTTAAAATATGCAGTAAATTTTATTTTTATCATTCTAAAAATATTTAATAACTATTTGCAATTATACTTATGGTTTAAGACAACTTTTTTATGCATCTACCATGTATATAACGTAGATGGAATTTCTAAAAAGGGTTAAGAAATTTTTTCTACCACTATTTATAAAATAATAAAATGCCCTGTCTGTGTAGTTGTCTACTGAAACAACAAGGGATATTGCTAATATTATGAATTAATAAAATATATACAGATAAAACATTCGTATTATAAAATTAAATAAAGAGACTGTTAAATTAAATTAAGAGACTGTTGTCATGCTTATGTACTAAGATTAATGCAATAGAAAATTATAACAGTTTAAATTTGAGTGATTGTATAACAATTTATTTAAAGAAACGTAAGTAAAAAATTCAGGTATCATGACAAAAAAAAACTAAGAATTTAATTTTTATATACACAAAGTGGATTTATTTAGATCTAAATCTTACCAATAATATTAGAGGAAGCAATCTTCTTTTTACGACATATCTTTTTCGCTATATTCTTACCGCTCTTTATTTTGTTAAAAACAGAAAAACTGATTTACAACCTCTATCAATTTCGAAAATAACTTTTTTCGAATCTTAAAAAAAAACTTTTGACATTACAGTTTTTCTGATTCCATTTGTTCTTCACCATGTAAAAAGTACATTGCCTGTTTTACTCTCTACTATATTTAATCTGTCGCTCTCACTTCTTCAAACTAAGTTACAAACAAAATTAAAATAAACTTACACATGTTAAACGATGTAATACAAGCTTTTTTCTTCACGATTACCCCGATTAACTACTTGTTACTACTCTTTTCTAAGACTGATGACTTGATGAGTTTTTTTTACAAAACTCGCTTCTGCCGCCGTAGAAATAAATGTTAGGTATCTACAATTGTGTTTCCCCCCCCAATTAAATTTTCAATTACAAAAATGTAATCGCAATGGAAAAAAATTTATTAACTATATTTTTAAAGAGTTTCATTCAAAAGCATAAAAATACTGAAATTAAATTATTATTGAAAAATTATTTGACAATATACATTTGTTTGCGACTTCTGCATTTGAACTTAAGATGTACGTATATAACATTTTTCAGTTAAAAGGCTAGTGTCACATGTTTTAGGTGTGTATAAATCGAAGACAAATACAATTATTACAGGCAAAAAAGTTGACGCAACTGATTCAACGTCACTTTTAAGTCTATACAGGTGCTCGGTTAACCTCTATCGAGGCGACAAAGCGAGCTGTTGCTGCTTTTTGGCAAAGCTTAGATTTTTTTGTTGTCAAATGCTTCTGAATGATGATGATTCGACGGCTATGATGCACGATAATTAACCTTACTCGATGATTGGTACTGCCTACGCTGTTGCGATTGGGAGTCTTGTTGAAAATGACGTGGCTTTGTTATGGAATGATGATTTGATGAGTTACGCGTAGATGGGTGACCTGAAAAATCAATAATTATATTATTTTCGGGAACTTGATTCCAACTTAAAATAATAAATTAACAAATAAAATAACATAAAATTTTTTTTTAATAAACATACAAATAAAAAAATAATGAAAATCAAAATTTATAAATTCAAACAAAATTTGAGAAGTATAAAGTTAACAAAGCATTGAAAAAAAGAAGTAAAAAAAATTAATTAGTAAATAAACTAAAGGTCAGAAAAAGAGAGAAACTCACCAATAGTTACGATGCAAGTGGCATCGCGGTCGTAAGAAAATTTGTGGTTTTAATAAGGCTGGTGCCTCTGGTTTTGGCGGCCGCCACCCCTCTGCTTTCCGCCAAAGCCTGAGCCTCCTGGAACACAATCAGTCAATGTTTTAGACTAGATTCTACTATGACTTTATCAGTAACATCAACTTTCTACTTTACTAAAAAGCCAATACACTAATTTTCTAGCTAAAACAAATCACTTGACCAATTGTTAATTAATCAAATGATATGGAAATAAAAATTAACGAAATTGTTACATTCAACGCCTTTAGTACTTAATATTTACGCACTAGTTATCTAAGTGATATTTTAGGAAATTAAAAAGTTATAGAAAATTTCCAGAAACAAAAGATTCAAAAATTCTATCGAGAGGCTACAGGCTAAGGTTTGAGAGTTGCAGATTATATTTTTTTTTTATTTTTTTTATTTTTTGCACTTTTAGAATCTTTATTTTTCAATACTTTTAAGGCAAAATTTCTCTCTTCTTTTTTACCCTTCATGGCCAACGAAATAATTTACCATTTAAAGTGAACCTCCAAATCTTGCATGAACTTACAATTTTGACAATGCTCTGCATACTCTTGCTTGTTTCTTGTCCATAGAATTTTTTCATTATTTTTTATTTTTGTTTACAGAAGACATATATAGTACAATTATTTATTCAAGAAAGCTGGGAAGGGCAAGGAATGATCAACATAGCATGCATTGTGAATGAAATTCTTAAACGCGTCTTACAATTTTGTTTCATAACGCATCAAATTACTTTTAAAAATAAATACTTTTATTTATTAAACACAAGATCTTTGAATTTTACAAGAGCAGGATTATCACATTATAATAAGATACGTTATAAAATAAAATATTTTTAATAAATTTCACCTGAAGTTGAGTTGAACACTAATATTTTCTTTAGTGGAAGAGTATGTAAAAATAAAAAGTATGACTGATCCGGTGAATCGGAGTCGAGCCATGTGCGCGAGGGGTAAGAAAATGGTAGGTGGTATAAGTGTTACAATTATTTTCATAAAAAAACTAATAACTGATTTTGTTCAAAAATATAGTATAAATGTATAAAAAATTAATGGAACACGGAGAAAAATTATGGAAGACGAAGAAATGGAAGATGTGGTTGTTGTAATAAAGTTGGAAGTCAACAAAAGGAACGCTAATGCGTACCTTTGCCGCGTGCACCACCGCGCCCACCACTGTAGCCACCATCGTAACTACCACCGCCATAGCCATAGCCGTCTGCATTTTCATGGAACATACGGTGCAAAAACAAAAGACAATTCCGTAAGTCTTCAAGTTAACTTTGTTTCATTTCTCATTTTTTTTCTTATATTAATATTCAATTTATTAGATGACTAAAATTGTAGATAAAGTAACTGTTATCGACGCCTCTTCGCGCACATGATCGTACTTTCATCCTAAATATTGCTTATCTTCTTACATTAATTATTAAGCAATGTAAATATGTTATTTTATCTTATTTTATACACATACATTTATAAAATTACGGATTTAATAGTGAACTCTAATGGGTATATGAAAAATTGTATCTTTATAAATAATCTTTGAAAAATCCGTAATTTTAAATAACAGCGCATTCAAGGAATAAAAACGCGGAAATAGATTAACATTGATAACAATAAGGAAAAAATTAAAAATTGAAATTGAATTTACAGATCATAAAAGTAAAAGATTGCGGGAAAATTTGAGATGTGATTAAAAGGATAGGGTAAAAGTGAATTCTGAAAAATGATATATGATATGATATGACGTGGTATGAATAAGAAACATTATACGCAGAAAACGAAATGGAAAAAATAAAATTTAAGCGAAATTACCGTATCCGCTGTAGTCATAGCCACCATAACCACCATAGCCACCGCCATAGTAGTCATAATTTCCACCGTATCCGTCATAACCAGCTCCATAGCCGCCGCCATAGCCGCCTCCATAGCCACCTTGGCCGTAACCTCCCTGGCCCCATCCGCCTTGACCTCCAAAGCCTCGGCCGCGTCCACCTCGAGCACCGCGAGCTCCTCTGCCCATACCGCGCATGCCTCCCATTTCTGGGCGGGGAGTGGCCTTCTTGACTTCGACCTAGATTCAAAGTTTTTCATTTAGCAATTCAAATGCTTATAACATTATCTGGAAACTTTCTTTGTCTAGAAGAATTAACTGACCTCTTTGCCGTTGATGGTCTGTTTCGATGTTTTCAGCAACTCGTTGGCAACTTGTTCAGATTCAAAAGTGATAAAACAGAATCCTTTCCTTTGATTCTTCGTCTTGTCAAATGGCATTTCAACGTCAACGATCTGCAAATTCAAGAGTAAAATATTAGAAATGCACTATTACGTTTCAGTTTTAATATAAATTTTAAGATAAAATAATATAATATGTACCGTTCCAAATTGGGAGAAGAAAGTCTTGATGTCATCATCTGAAAGTTCTGTTGAAAGACCTCCAACAAAGATTTTGCCATGGCGCGCCTTGGCCTTCTTTGGGTCAACCTTTTTGCTGTTGATAATGTGATCTCCATGTGACATAGCCTAAACAAAAAAATAATTTTACTTAGTTATTTAATTAAGAATGAAAATAAAGCTTAATTGAATAAAGAAATAGTGCTTCAGGAAAGTATTATCTTCACTATCTTTCAGTAGCAGAACTGACTTTTTTATTTATCATCATGTTAATTAATTTAAATTTTTGAGCAAAAAATAATTATTATTTAATTTTTACCTTATCTAAAGACTCTGCTTTGGCAAAAACAATGAAAGCAAATCCTCTCGAGCGACCAGTAGTTGGGTCTGTTTTGACATTGATACTCTCAATGTCACCAAATGTGCTGAAGTGATCCCTCAGTTCCTCTGTAATAAAATAATATGATTAGAAAATGTTATTAAACAACTATAGAATACATTTATATTAAATCTTTAATGCTTAATTTTTAATTTTCAACTTTAATAAATTAATTTAAACTATTATAAATTTTTAAATATTTAAATATGTATTGAAATAAGCTCAGAATCTTGTAATCGTCTCATACAACAGTGCCATTCTGCTGTCCGAAGGTGTCCTAAGATCAAATACATCATAGCTTAGGAGAATTTAACTATTTTAATATGAAAATTATCCAATTTACTCAAACTTTAAAGATTAACATAAATATTTTTTTTTAAACTTTGGTTTGAATAGTTATAAAAATAATACTCACTGTCTGTCGTTTCCCAGCTAAGTCCACCAACGAACAGCTTTCTACACGTTGCAAAACAGAAAAAAAATTGAATTAGTACATCTGAAAAAGAAACTTTCCTAAAATTTTCCACAAAATTTCAAATCAATGATTAAATTGCCCATTAGCTGCTACTTTTATCCTGGTATCTTAAATATTTTAAATATTTAACGTTTGAATATTTTATTAAAATATCACTGAAAGAGCTGTGAATAATTATTCAAATTTATTGTAATAGGCAATGTTTATTTTGAAAATAAAACTCAAACTTTCGCATTTATTTAACAATAACAATCCAATATTAGTTTTATTGAATTACATGAAAATCAAAATTTGTACAATAATCAGGTTATCGATGTCAGCTAAACGAAGTTTCAAATCTGCTGGGTTAAAGAGAAATTCTTTCAACGCTTAAATATTACTTTAAAACTAATTTCATGAAGGAAAGCCAAGAAAGAATGGAAGGAAGTACCTATCATTCAGCGAATCCTCGTTGCCCTTAGCGGACCTGTAAAGGTAATTTAAATTATTGTACTTTGACGAATACCACAGATTTTTTTTTTTTGACTTTGATTAAATTAGAATCCATCAGGTGTTCGTCCAATTTTAAATAAAAAGAAAAATTGTCTTATTAAGCTAAGTCTAATATTAAAAAAATTTCAACCGATTTAAACTTGGACTCCTGGAATGCAAGGAAGAATCTAAAAAAATAACCCTGTCAAAGAAATTTAAATTTTATTTATTCCGGAAAAAATTTAATTTTATGATTGTTCAGCACACTGCTTAGGTAGGATTAATTGATTTTATCAATTACGACGTTACCACAATTACATCAAATGGCAAATGATTACAATAACAAAAACCACAAGATACTGTAAAAATTAGAAATTTTAAGAAATAGTTACATTAAAATCACAAAAGTTACATAGCATTACAAGAAAAAATTAAAATTACAGATTTTACAAGGAACCACTCAAATCGCAAGTTTTTATTTATAGTAATTAAAAACTAACTTTAAGGCTTAAAAAAAATGCATTTCGCTTGAAATCGTAGTCATGTGTCTCAACCTCAATTGCTGCAATATAGTCTTTGTCTTCTAAATTGATCCAAATCACTTGTATACTCTCTAATACGCAAAGAATCTTCAAGATTTTTCTCCCTCATTATATTTTAAAACATTTGACTTTCTTGGCAAAGCGAAGTTTCAATTAAACGCGTTTTTACTATTAAAATTCACTTGGTACTTTTTATTTTTATTATTTATTTTTTTTTATCAAAGAATGAGGTCTGAACTCCGCTGCTGATAAATACCGTGGAGGCAAGTGCTTCCGAGAGTTGTCATCTGCGCATTGCTGTAGCTCTCAGGTGTTGAAGCCGCGAAAGCAGCCATCGGCAAGCACCATTTTCATCACGCAGGTCCATTTGCTCGCACGCTGGCTTGCCACCTGCAGACCAAGCCACACAAATTGGGTTAGTGGCGTTCCAAGCTCCTAACCATTATCATTTGATGATTCTTTAGACAGGAATTTTAGACGTTTACTTTGATACCTCGGTTTAGTTTTGCTAACAATGAGACTGTGCTCCGGCTCACGATGCAAATGGCACTTTTACTGAGGCTTTTAAAAAACTCGAGACTCGAAATGCATTTTTGGACTGTCTGAACATGTTTGTAAATCTACAAATACGCCTGAAACATTATATTCTTTAAAAGATTTAGAGCGCTTTACGATGCTTTACATTTACAAAGATTATCTTAACTGGTTTGAAAAATCCAGATATACTCTACAAACACATTTACACTTAAGGAATTTCTATAATATATTTGAGTATACAAAATATATGTCCACGGTCAATTTTGAATGCGTCGGAAACCTTTGGAGCACACAAATTTGGAAATAACACTAGCACTTTAAACATATTTGTTTGAATGTCTATGAACACTTTAAAACATGTTTTAAATCATCAATAATTTATATACATTATCTTCTGCAATTTCTAAGAAGAATTTGAATAGTTAATCTAATGGAGCAATATATTTATTTTCCATAAAATATAATGTTTAACAAAGAAACCATTATGACTGTCATCATGATTACTCAAATTATAAATTTTGACAAGTATTTTTATCTCACAGTTTTAAAATTAACTGAATCATCTGTATTCAGATCTTGAATGCCAAAAGTTGTTTCAACATGTTGCGAAGTTTATGTTCGCGTTTTGATCACTAGTTTTCAAACAAAAATTACGTTTGAAATTATTAATAAGAACAAAAATTATGATGGGTTGTTCTTACGCTTTTACAACATGCTACTGAACCTTCTGAACAGTACATGATTTAAAAAATAATTTAATCAGATGTAAACATCAACAATTCCCATTATTATATGATTAATACATAATATTTTTTTTAATAAAAAAAATAATATAATGTTTTTATAAACCTCTTGGATATTTTCGAAAATTTCAATTCTATGAACTTTGAGAACATTAAACTTTTAAAAAACATTTCCTAAAAATCTCCAGTACAACCTTTTAAAATTTCAAATCTTGTTTTAAAAGCAATAGTATAGCTTTTATAAAATTAATTAATATTTCAGATAATTTCAACTTTTCAGAATGAACATTTGAAATTTACAAATATTACAAAAACATATTTATATATTTAAATCTTAAAAATGGCTTTATCGTGCATTTGTGTTTTTGCAAGGCTTCGCGATGTATAAAATTGAAGATCTGAAGTTTTGGAGATTTGAAGTAGGTATTGTAGAATTGATGTGGAAGAAGTAAACGCTGATCACAAGTAGTCCAAGAGGAAAGATGTATTCTCAATATCTCGATTCTCGTTACATTCGGCTGCAAAAATGCTCCAAAATTCGAAGTTTTCTATTCTCAAAAGTATTACTTTACATTGAATTTTCACGGTAAAATACAACTTCTTGACCCTGAATACTTAAATTCTACGTATAATTCTAAAAATGACAACAATTGCATACAAAGTTTAATAACAAAATTGGACAATTTATCAAATAAATTAATAAATAAATCACTTTAACTTAATACACCCTTTGATCATTAATTTTATAAATCTAAGAATTCTTATTCACGAGTTAGTTCTAATTCAAATCCATGAAATATTGTTCGCCGAGCAAAATGATAAACTCACGTTGCAACAAACATTCATGCACAAAACTTCCAAATATTGTTACAGTCTGCAAAACTAGATAAAAATTGTTTGTGTTTGTGTAATGTGTGTATATATGTATACTCAACAATTTCAATTCCTTTAGAACACCTTACTTCCTTAAATATTAAATTGAAGTTTAGTAATCTAAAAAAAATTTAAATAAACTACAACATTGTATGAAATATTAAAAGAAAGTTCAAAAAACATGAAAATTAACAGCTTAAACATATTAAAAAGTACAAATTGCAAACTTACTGTTGAAACATATTAATTGAATAAACTTTTTCATCTTGAAAAACTAATTGAAATATCCAATTGTTATTTATTCTAAACTTACCGTTTACTTTATTACAAGTTTAAATATTAAAAAATATTTTACAGCCTCAAAAATGGAACTTTTAAGAAGTTAAAAATCATCCAATAATCGAAAGAACCAGTACTTATAATTACAATTATATAATCATCATTACAATAAAAGTATATATTTCATAAAAACATTATCATAAATGTATGAAAATTTCGATTTATTAGAATGGAAATTGATTTTCAAAGCAATGCAATACCTAGTAAAAATTTTGACTGCTATCCTTGTTGATAAATATCATAAAATACATACCAAATTTTAACAATCTGAATGTTTAAATCACGCTCGACATTTCTGAACCTACTATACCAACGATTCATTATTTATTAAAACAAATAAATAAATATTACCAATTTGTAAAAGCGACCTGAAAAAACCATCAACAAAAAATAAACAAACCCTTTAAAAAAAAAAAAATCAAAACAAATTTCTACCTAAAAAAAAAGCATTTTTGGAGCACATCCCTATAAATCCACCTAACAAGGATAGCTAGTCTTGGCTCCTCTCAACCCAAGATCAAAATCGACTCGTCGGCCGCCAAGCCATATATATAATACATGCGCACAAGCCGCAATTTCGACTGTACCAAGAACAAAAAAAAGCATCGACCGCCGCATTTTTCAGCGCGAAAGTGGAACGCGTTCTAACGGTTAATTTTTCTCTCGCTCGCCTCCAAGCTACTTTACACCTAAATAAATCACAGCGCCAAAAAAGCGCGAGAGCAAGAAACTCAATAAACCAAGAAAAAAAAAAAAATCAATTTCCATTCCTTCGTCGCGCTCGTCTCTCTACTTGGACCGGAAGCGCGCCATATTAAGCATATATATATACGTTCAAGTGTACGGGCAGAGAGAAAGGGAAAAAAAAATCTCGGACGCCTTCGCGGGGGCGGCGGCGCAAAGCCAGAGCCAGAGAGAGATAGAAGCGACGCCATTGAAAAAGAACGCGCGTATAGAGCGTCGCGTGCGTGCGTAATAAGAGAGAGACAGAGAAGCCCGCAGCGAAGTAGTTTCCCCGCGCGCAGCGCGCGTGACCAAGCCAACGAAGGAGTGGGGCCGCCATTTTCTTTCTCTCCCGGAGTTACAAAGGCGCGCTTATAGTCGCGTGCTCGGGCATTTATCGACGCGGACTATTTTTTTTTTTAACTTTTTCATACTACTATACTATACACGCCCACGCGGCGTGTGCATATAACATAAAAATAGCGCGCTCCCACGCTTACCGACTCTACTTATGCGTGACTCTACTAAAGGCGATGATTCAGCGCTGAGGCAACGGAAAAAACCGCTCAGCCAGCTCTCCCCGCAAAAACGTTTCCCTCTAGCGACTCGCGGCCGGCTGGTTTCCCCGCAAAAATCACGCCGACGATCCGAGATTAGCAGCGAAGCTGGCGATGGCCGCGGATGCGCCGCAGCGTATATAATGTCGGCTAAGGCCGCGCGCGCGCGCGGGCGGCCATTTTAGAAAAGGAGAGAGCCGCGGGGCTGTGTATGCGGCGCGCAGCAGCGCGTGACGGGGCGCTTCTTTTGCCTTCCCGAGGACGCCGACGCGCGCGTCTCGCCCTTACAGAAGCTGGCTTTTTTTCCACCCGCGTCTTTGAGAAATGACGAACGTGTCCGACGGAGAAGAGAGAGATATAGGCGGGGGGGCGAGAAGGGTAGAGTGAGGAAAAACGGCTCGAGATCGAGATGGCTTCTTAAAAGCTAGATATTATCGCTAAATCTTAAAGGATAAGAGAGGATCGGGCTGTAATGGTTGATAAATTACCTGTCTTCCTGGGATTCCTGGCCGTTCTCGGTGGCGTCGCCGCCGGCGCCGGCGGCCCCGTTCTCCGCCTCGCCGTTCTGCTCGAAGTTCTGCTCGGCTACGTCCTCGCTGAAGTCCTTGTTCTCCTGCTCGGTCGTCATCTTTGCGATAAACTCTCCTCGGCTCTTTACTTGACAAGAAGTAAACGTAGAAAGCTTGGCGGGGCCGAGTCTGTGCACACGAGTGTGACACTAGAGTACAACCAGCGTACTGCAGGGGACAGAGAGTTTTGTGGAATTAAAACAACGGGGGCTTCTCTTTGGCTCTTCGAGAAACTGACTGCGCGTCCGAACTGCTCGGCTGCCGAATGGAGAAGGCCGTGTGCGCTGCGCCGCCGCTGCGCTGATGACGCGCGTTCCGCCTGAGACACTGGCCGAGCTGGTGGGGGTAGGAAGAGGGAGGGGGGGAGGTGCGGGGGAGGGTAGCGCGCTGCGCGTTGTATATAGTTGGGGAGAGCGGGCTTTGGGAAGAGCGCGCGCAAGGCATGCCGGGTAATAATCAACGTGGCGGCTCGGCCAATCGCCGCGGCGAGGTGGTTTTCTTGCTCAGGAGCGGAGGTAGGTGAGCTGGGGCCATGGGGGTGGTTGGGATTTTTGGGTTGCGGGGATGGAGGATGATGTAGGTTTGGGGATGGGTGTGTGTAGAGGCGAGGAGGTCGATAAAATTTAGGATGGCTTGGGTGGATGAGGAGGAGAGATGGGGGAATGATGTAAGGATGAGAATTGGTATTGATTCGTGAGGGAGATGGTCCTTTGGAAGCGTCGATTTTTTTCTTCTGGATGGATGGGGCTATTCTAAGTGCGAGTTGGGAGTAATAAAAAGAAGTGGATGTCGGTACTTATTTAAAGAGTCGTTGGGTAAAGTGTAGACGAGGCGTTGGGAATGTATGTAGTATGTTTAAATTTAGACGTGGAACTTGTAGCTTTTTAAAATTCGAGACTGAATTGCTGACGCGCTTTGTAATTCACTTATCCAGCCTGTTGAGTATTTATATAAAAGAAGTAGAATAAAATTAAACGCTTTTTAATCATCGAACATGAATTCAATATTGAAAGTTGCAGTTTATTTAAAACCATCTTGAAGTGAAATTTAAAAAAATACTCTACTATGCGTAAAAAACGCTAAATGATAAATTATATTTCTTTTACTGCCTCTGACAAACATTTTCACCGCGATCAACAAAATATCTCTTCTCTTATCGCATTACACTCAATCAACCAACCATCCCACCCACCACCCACTCCGCCAACAATCTCAAACCATAAACAAAAAAAAAAAAATCATCCAACCCAAGGCCCACCAACTCCCTAGCTACACCCCTGCCCATACGCCAGCTAACCACGTCCGGAACTGAAACCGTTCAAATTTCCCAGCCCCAAAACCACCAAAACTACACTCCCCTTACCCAAAAACCAAAACCCCCTCAAAAAACAACCCACAACCCCATCTCCAACCTCTTAAACATCAAAGCATCATTTCCTAAAAAGCCATTTATCCGCGCTTTCGCGTTCTGCGCATTAACGGCGGCGTTAGCATCGCGCGCGCCTCTCGGCAATGGCCGATGTCCCAAGCGCGCCGAGAAAAGCCAGGCTTGTGTAGGTGAGGCTCGTGCATGAGGCGCACACACACCGGAAATCAATAAAGTGCGGCCGCGTGCGCGCGCGATTTCCCGTCTCTCTGCCCCCCTACTTTTGCCGAAGCTGTCTCTGTC
>JAPYZB010000612.1:0-19143 GCA_030522745.1 Eupelmus kiefferi | reverse complement strand
TGTTAAACTTTGATAGCCAATGTAATCATGCTCTAATTGTTTAAATTGAGTCAATTCTAGATCTGTTTCCATGGTGTTTATAAAATCTAAATGCTCTGTAAAAATTAAGAGGATATGTTATTTACTATTTACTTATATTACTATTAAGAGTTTTTTCAATATGAATAAAAAGTTGAATATTTCTATAACGCGGGGAAGAAAAATTTTCTCTTCCGCCTCTCAAAAATAGTCAAAATATTGCATTAAAAATTTTTTGAAATTATTTTTGATAGATTTTTTAGACCAGAAATTTGGTAACGGGTATTAGACTTTATAAATAAACTATTTCGCGGGAAAAATAATTTTTAAAGTTATAAAACATCATCCATGACTCGAGAAAATCGTATTATCTTTATAAGCATAATAAAACGGTAAGTAAATAAATAAAAATAAAAATGAAAATGAAATAAATACCTATGCAAGATGAAGATATTAGATTTTGAAGTCTACCAATGCGTACTTTAGTTCCATCACAATATCCTTTCTTCAACATAGCGAAAAGATCAAGCATTTCTTTAAATTGGGGGTCCCTAAATAAAAATCAAAATAGTCTGTAATAATAATCATAAATTTAATAATAAAAAGTTGCCATTAAAAATTCAATATTTTACTACCTCATATGCTCTTCACGAATTAAAAGACATACTGTAGGTCTTCCTGATAATCTCCAATATTTTCCAACAAATTGAAGCTCAGTTTTAATGTCATCAATAAGTAAGGCCATATCTCGGTATAGATAAAATTCAGATACTTCGAATATCAAAGGGTAGCAAAGCACAGTCATACCGCAAACTCGGTATATCTACAGAAATTAAATAATTAATTTTAAATCATTTTCGAAATAATGCGAATCAAAAATTGGGTTGTTTTTACCTTACTAGTACCTAGAGAACCAATTGGTCTTGCGGGTCTTCCTTCAAGATCTAATTTACTATTTACACCTAGACATTGATAAACTTTAACTAGCTGAGTAGATGAAAGAATTTGCACAGGCTCCACTTCGTGGGGTGTCTGAGTTTGAATTCCATAAGTAGCCATCATTGCTTGCAAGCGCATAGATTCGGCAATTAAAACAATTTGTACTACGAGATCAGTATGTGTACCCTAAATATAAATTGGTAGAAAAAAGAAATTAACATTTAAACAAAATCAAGATCTAAAATCATACAACATGCATTATTGTAGTGCATATAGCAATAGTAAGCATCAAGTGATTTAAAATGTAGTCGACATTTTTCATACATACATATAATTTTTTGTCAAAAAATAAAGAAAATAATGAAAAATAATAGAAAAGTAATTGATGTGTGATAAAAATAACAAATAAATAATTTTCTAAAACGCCTACATATTGTTATCTATAAAAAAAGCACATAGCAATTTTGATGCATTTTGAGAGAATATTCTGCATTCAATCAAGTAATTACACGAGAGAAAAAATAAGAAAAAGATATAATGAAAAGCCCTTTCTTTTTTTTTTAAGTGAAACAAAATTTGAAAGAAAGATGCACACTAAGCTTTTTTATGGCATACAAACATGCATATTTAAATAAAACAATCGTTCTTATATTTGATAAATAATTCTATTATAGTTTACTAGTATAGATTAAATTGTCATTAAAAACATATTTTTGTATCCTAGTCATTTTCAATCTAGGAACAATTATGAACAAAATATTTTACATAACAATAAATTTCATATTGAAATGTATTGTTTAATTAAAAATGAACATTTAATATAAATATTTACAAGTGTTAAAAGCCTGCAATAATGCTTAAATTAATACACTAAATAATTTTTACATATAAATATTTATAGCAGGCAACACTGATCGAATGTTACTTACACTGCATGGTTTTGCCTGTATAAAACGCAAAAAAAAGTATTAACGATGTAAACTTTACAAATAATTTTTTAAAAATTAAAAATTGATTAGTAGATAAAATACTACTTTAATGCTTAAAAGCACTTCTCATTTTATTAAATATTACGAAAAAATTTTTTCTTTAATTTTTATTTACCTGAAAAGCGGAATAACGTCCTGCTTTTCTTGGCCTATTATACGAAGGCAAGTAGCGACGAATTGGATCTAACTCATTTATGTGCAGTAAACTGGCAGTCAGTAATTGAGCAATTACAAACATTGCTTGATTCCATAAATAAATAGCAGAAGACTCATCTCCACCTCGGTGTCCTCTACCAATATCACTTGGAATCTTCAATGTGCATCCTGGTTCAATTTTTTCAGCTTCTATACTATCTTCAGGCACGTAGTAATACATTGGCACTATAGGATCTAAAATATATTTTATTGAAAATACGCATTACTTTCTATTTTATTTTACATTAATAATTTATTTAATGGTATAATTTTAAAGAAGAAATTACCTCCGTGAGAATCTTTGGATAATCTAGCTTTTAATAAAGTTTGATATTCTTCTACTTGTTCTGGCAAAGTATTAAAAACTCCATCTATTATCATGAAGATGTAGAACAGTGGCCATTCACATTCTATACTGTCAAATTCCTTACAAAAATATTATAATCTAATTATATGTACAAAAATATAATGTCAAATATAAGAGTTACCTTGATTTCACCAGAAGTATAATATCTTTTTTCTGGTTTTTCCAAAACAGTTTTATAACCATCTCTACCAAATCTTTTAAAACCATAGTTTCCTTTTAATCTCCGTAATATATTAGCTTTTGTTTCATTGTACAAAACTTCTTCATGAGTAGAAAAGGCAGGAAATGAAATAGTTGGTAATAAAGCAGCATCTACACTCTACAAAAAAAATAAATAAATCTATTGCATATAAAGCAAAATAATAAGAAAATAAAAAAACTGTAATACTTTAGAACTAGACTCTCTTGGAAGCATTGTTTCAAAAATACTGCGATTTCTATTGTGAGCATCTATATCAACGTATATGACTGACCAAGATGCTCCTTTTTCTCCAAAAAGATTGCAGCCATTAATAGCTTCAAGTGCACTTTTTGCCATACCAATGGAACTGGCATGTATTTCTGGAGTACCATCATTGTAACGACTTCCTCTTTCCCACATTCCATAATCAGGTGTTCGATACGCTCTCTCAACATAATAAACAAGATTTTGTACAAAGGCTACTTCATCTTGGGTATAAATTATTTGTAGTCCAGATGAAATCATTTGTACCAAAAAAATTAAGTACAAAGATACTACATCAATCTGTAAAAAAATAAAGTTATAGATTAAAAAAATTATTGGCATTTATCACTACTTTTATTATATTTACTTGTAAATGATTGTAGTCTTCGTCTTTAAATATTTCATCTCCAGTGTCTAAATGAAATTTGCAGTGCAATGCAAAACGATTGCATTGATTCTTTTTGAATAATTCTACTCGAGATGCCTGTTTCATCCAACATTCCAAAATGCCTCGCATACACTTTATTGCTGATTGTCCAAGCTCATATGATTTACCTCGGTCATCATCTATTCGCCTAAAATATTTTAAGAATAAGTATTTAATAAAAAGAATATACAAAAATATATTTGTAAAATACCTATAAGCTTGATATAAACTCCAAACAGCAGCTGCACAATATATACTATCCCTAACACTTCCTACTCTCTGATCTGTTGAAACTTGCGGAAAAAGGCCCGTTATACAACTTTGATAATGAAGTATTTGCCTCTTGACTGTAATATATTAAAACAAAGTTAAAATAAAAGATTTACAACAGTTATTATAAATAGAATAAATTTGAAATACCAATTCCATAATATATATCAAGTTGTCGCACAGTGTCTTCGTAGTTAGAAATTTTTAAAAACATATCAATATCGAAGTCTATCACACTTCCTTGCCTAACATTTCTAAAGTGAGGTGGAGTCCTAAGGCATTAAAGTAAATTTGTTGATAATATCAGTAAACAGAATTTTATCTAAAGATAAAATTAAGTAGATTTGATATGAAAATACATACCTCATTGCTCCAACTGGATTACTAGCTGCTGCTGCAGCCATTTCTTCCTATTCTTGTTTTAAGAAGGCAACGAAAAAATCGGGTAGACAAATAAATTTATAATATATAGTGTAAAAATTAGGCTAAAAAACAAAATTTAATATAATACATCTCATTTAGGTACCTACAGCTCTTTCTAAATTTCTAATTATATTATGAATTACTCGATAAGTTTATGTTTTTTAATAATGATTTGGTCAAAGGTGACATTTACAACAGTTATAAAATATAGGATATATACGTATATATGTAACCTACATATATAGGTATCTTCAAATTAATTGTTATTTATAACAACAAACAGTGATGTCAAATTTACAACTGCAGGGGTCCAGAACAAGCAACACTGCGGTATAGTTTTTCAATGCGGGAAGATTTGAAAGTTAACCTTGATATGATAAATTTTTTTTATAATTGTATATTATTTTAAAAAATTTTTACAATTTCCAATATATTACAATATTTTATAGTATAATACATAATTCAACTCATATAAATTAGAAAAATTAGTTCTTTAAAATATTAAAATAAGTAATCGCACATTCGTTAATGACAAAAACTAGTGATACTAAATACTGCATTTTTCCTACAAAAAAATATTTCCAACAGTAAAATAAAATACCAGTTCTTTAATAGGTAATAAGTAATTGAATATTTAATTGTTGGTTAACGTCACTGTTGAAAATTTGTTCTACGCGATCTATATATATCTATATGATTTGATATACATATATGTGTATATATCTATATACGTTTGTATGTTGTGAAGACACTATAGTGGTCGCGTTCATGAATTGGTGAAGTGGCACTTGCAGACATGCAGATTGAAGATGTGACATAACCTAGTGCTGTCAAATATTTGGTATTATTTTTATAAAAAACATAATGTAAATAAACGTTGCTAGTATTAAAACTGTTGGCGAATTTTTGAGAACCAAGTTTTCAATAAAAATACTTAGAAAATGGATAAGGAGAGACTTCTAGCTGCCAGAAAAAGAGTACAGTATTGTTACATATTTATAATCACTGCTCATAACTTTGTGATGTTAATTTAATTATGCGATTTGCGTGTCGTTAAATACTCCATTTTCAATGATTATTTATTTATTTTTAGCTTAAAGAATTTCAACGTAGTAAAAGAGAACAAAATCGAAAAAAGTCAATAGAACATACTGTCCCAGAAACATCCAACAATGACAGAGTATGATTTTTTTTAATCAAAAATAGAATATTTTTAGTTGTTTTAGAGGTAAAAATAAATAAATAAATTTTATAAATTTTATAGAGATCATCAGTAGGAAGTTCATCAGATACTAGTAAAGATGGCCTTCAACACTCGCAACCAAATTTGGAGTTAAAAGATAATAATGGAAGTTCGGAAATAGGAATAAGGAGTGTAAATGAATCTCCTAATTTATTTACTAATACAGATCATCTTAACAATTTTTCATCACCACCTATGCAAGACAATGCAAGTGTTCAAAATGTCTATGTCGATCATGAATCAACAAACGGTACTATGGAAGTTCCAACATACAATAACTTTATACCAGATCATAGAAGAAATGAAAGCAGTTCCACAGTGTCTTCTCAAATGACTCATGAAAATGTCGAACATAACAGCCAACTTCAAAATTTCCTTCCTCAACAGTATGAAAATTCAAATTTAGAATTAAATAAATCAAATCATACTTCTAGTTCACTCCAGAAAGAACACCTTTTACAAATGGCAAATGCAGTAGCAAATATCTTGGATGATCAAAATTTAGATGAAGCAACATTGAATAATTGTGATTTAGAGCAAAGAAATCAGTTTTTAACTTGTTGTTTGGAAGAACAGAAAAAACTTGTTAATCAACTACATATCCAAGTTAGTCAATATGTAAGTATTAAAATATATTATTATTTTCTAAAAAATATAATAATTACTAATACAATAATCCTTTATAAATTACTTTTGTAAAAATAGAGTAGCAGAGTATCCGAGTTGGAAGCAATTATTGCTAACAAAGATACAGAGTTTGAAAATAGACTTATAAGAGAAGTTAATCCTTTGAAAGAACAAATAAAACTGGATGCTCAAACAATTGGCATTCTTGTAGGAGAAAAAGCTGAATTAATTGCTACTAATGCTCAATGTCAAATAACAATTCAACAAAAAACTGGTAAACTATTTTAACTTTTAAAATAATTATTATAATTAATAAAAATTTTTATAAATCTACATTTATTTAAATAATTTTAGATGATGTAAAAGAATTATTTGGAAAATTAAGATTTTCTCAACAACGAGTTACAGAATTGGAAACAGAATTAATGTCTTTGAAACAAAATATGGAAGATTTTTCAAAATCTTATCAACAAATACAAAAAACTTGTGAAGAACTTACTGAAAAGTCAGCAAAACTTACGTATGTAAAATGCCAATTACATATCAAATTGTAATAGCTTTCTTCAATATTATAATACTTATTAATTTTTAGGAAAGTAAATGAAGATTATGAGTTGGAAGTATCTGAATTACGTCAAAAACTTAATTATAAGAATACTGAATTAGCAAGTGTTCAGCAGGAACTGCAAGAAAAAGTCGCCCTTTTATCATTAAGTGAAATTCGCATGCAACAGGTACATTATTTAATTATTAAATAATTTAATTATTATAGTAAGCCAATTATTCAATTATCACTAATGAATTTTTTGAAGTTATCCAATTCTCCTCATGAAATTAACTCACTGGAAACACAACATCATGCCACAAAAGTATTAGAACAACAATTGTCTCAAATGAAAGAAGCACTTGAAAGTGTAAATGGTGAAAAGGATGAAGTAAGTCAAAAATATCAAAGTTATGTCCAACAATTAGATGAACGTCACACAAAACTTTTAGCTGAGGTTTGTAAAAAATATTGCTGTTTAAATTTACACACTTGCCATCGGGGGCGCTGCCGCGCCCCGTGATTAGATAAGCTTTAATAAGTACTATAAAACTTATATTTTTCTTGCAGTTCGAAACAGCAAAAAAAGTTATTACTGAATCTGAAATACGCGAACAAAGTTATATAGACAGATTATCTGAGTTAGAACAACAACTGCAAAGAGAAAAAGCAAAAACAGTAAAACCAGTAGAAGATCAATCGGAAAAGATCGAAATGTTGACAAAAAGTATGGATAATCTTGTTTTAGAACAAGAGAATCTTCAATCACTATTAAATGAAAAAGTATTAACAAAAAGATTCAACTAGACATGTACATAAATAGTTTTAACTTTAAGTAAATTTTAAAATTAATTATACTTATATTTTCAGGACAATGAAATAGAATTGTTAAAGAAAGATTTAAGAGAGTTACAAGATATTAGGGAGCAAAGCGTAGAAGCATCAAAATTAGCTACTGCTCTGCAAAGTGAACAACTCGGAGCTTCTCGTGCAGTGTCACAAAATCAACAATTAAAAACTCAGCTTGATGAAATGCACGATGCTTTTATCGCTTTAGTAAGTAATAAATGAGATACGTTTTTGTATATATCAACGTTATTTTACATTTTTCTTTTATTTTTAGAGCAATACAAAACTGGACTTAACAGAACAATTACAAGCTGAGCGCACAATTGGTAGAAAATTGAATGCACAGCTCAATGAAATAGAACAACAAGTAGAGGATTTAAAAGAAAAATTAGCTAAAAAAGAAGCAGAGATGCTTGAATTCGAAAAGCAAAAATTACATGCAGCGCAAATTGAAGATCAAATCCAACACTACCAAGCTCAATCTCATAGTGCAACTACATTACAACAAGAACTTCAAAAAGCTCTGGTACAGTACTATAAATAAAAAAATTTCTAATTTAAATTAAAATTTTAAGATTTTCTATGAAACAAAAATATATTCATATGTAATTTTTGTAGATGACAGTAGAAAATTTGAAAAAGGAAAACGAAGTTTTACATTTAAAACTTAAAGAAGTAGGAGATAATAAAAATGTAAATGAAGTGCCAGAATCCTCACCTCTCCTGGATAGTAGTAAACAAATTTCTGATACAATAACTGGCGAAAATGTTCCAATTGAAGAAGAGAATTCTCAGACCAATACTGTTGTTACTGACACTGAAACTACAAAAACACAATCTGTGATACAACCCGAAAACAGTATGATATCAAGTATTTCAGATCCCATGAAAAAACTTGAAGAAAGGTTTAAAGAAACGATGGAAAAAGTTGCTGAGCTTTCAGATGAAAAACAACGGCTTGAACATCTTGTTCTTCAATTGCAAGGAGAAACGGAAACCATTGGTAACTACAATTAGTTATTTTAGAAAAGATTATTTTAAAATTAAAACAAATAATTTTATTAAATATGAATTTGATTTTTAGGAGAATATGTTACCCTATATCAAAAACAGCGAAGTATTCTTCAAGAAAAAGCTAAAGAAAAAGAAAGTACATTTAGACAAGTGTTGGATCAACGTAATCAACAGCAAGAACAGTTACATAAATTAAAACTACTTGTTTCCGAGTTATTGAAATCAAAGAATCTTAATTCAGTTGTCACAACAGCCACTGTAGCTGAAGAAAATATGCCTCTTTCAGATCAGACTGGTAAGATAGTAAAATTATATTTTGTAAAATTAATAAAAAATCACTTATGAATAATTTCTTTTTAGTAGAAAGTGAAAGTAATAATATTGAAGTTATTGAAGGACATGTAAATAAGTCAGACGAAATCATTACTATGCATCAACCCGATAAAACTACGTCGCAAATTTTGGATCTTTTAACAGAAATTAAAGACTGTAATAACTCATGTATTTTGGAACCAAATTTTCATCCTTGCCCGTGGTGCTCTGGTAAACTAATTACAGTCTAGCAGATAGCAGAGTATAAGTGCTATTCTAATATTTATATCAAGTTTGTTATTGAATGTATTATACGAATCTTGTATGGAAACGCCAGGAGTAATGTAATAATTGTATATAGGTGCAGAATTTTTTTAAACTTCTTTCTGTATTATCGTTTTGTTATTTACATATATTTAAATATACAAATTTATAACTGCAGCATTGGTTAGTCCAATATGATTGCAGAAATTTATTAAGAAATATTCTTGATATAGTTGATAATTATCTTTTCTCTGCATTTTCTTGCTTTTAAATTTTATTCTAAAATCGCTAATAAAACTATTTATAGAATAAGTAAATTTGATGGAAAAAGCTTTGTATAAACCAATATTGTCAGTAAAATATTCTAATATATTTTATTCATTATATAAAATGTTGTATTTTTTATATACCTTAAAAAATAAAACAAATGCAAATAAAGTAGAGAACAATGAAATTTTTTAGTTTTTATAAAGTATAAAATTTATTTTCGAGTATAATAGTATTTTACAAATCATACTCGCAATAATTATTTTGTACAAAACACTATTATTTTATCTAAAAACACTTAACAGACATTTTTTATGTGTCACTCTTAAACTTAAGTTCAGTCTGTATTATTATTTTAATCACGTTCAATCGATTATTTGTAAAACAGTAAAATATATCAGTCAGTATTCTAATATAAAAAGGCGTACAGTAAAATTGATGCGTTAAACGCCTGTAGTAACAAGACCACGATTTTATGTATTGTAAAAATTAGATTTTTCCGGAATGTCTAAAATTCTTGACCAAGTTACATTTATCTTAATTCACAAGTAATGCATAGAAATATTATTCTAAAAATATAAAATAGTAGGAGAGCTTTACATTATTTTATTCGTATAATTTAAAGGTATAACTCTACCAATGATAATTTTTTGGAAATCTACAATAAAACTTATACATTCTTACAGATTTTAAATGTTTAAAGATAGTTATGCGATATCAAATAGTAAGTTATTATTTTACAAGCAATTTTATTTTACTATTTTTAACTTTTTAATCTTTAATATTAAAATTGTAGAAAGAAGTTATAGATTCAACAAACATCTGTAAGAATGTTAACTAAAAGAATTATGCTAAGGATAAAGAATAACAGAGGATTTAACAATATCAAAATTAACCGTCAGAGTCATACCTTCAGAAACAATTCCTATTCTTCACATTATTACTCAAACAAGCTTATTCGAAAAAGATATATTAGGAATGGTCATATCGGCACTTTGGTCCTGCACAACTATGTTCAAATCAGACGAGAAACTACCGAGCGTCGATATAGTTCCATCTGAATTCGAATTCGACAGTCGATTCGGCGTAGAAGTTCTGCCCTTAATCAGAACAGATCTCTCTGTACTCTTATTTGCATGCTTGATCGATATCGAAGAGACGTCACTTATCTCTGGTAAATCATGAGGGGTGACTTCTTGATGTTTTTTAACAGGAGACACAAGTCTTGCAGCATTGACAGGTGTCCCGTCCGAACTAGAAGAAGAGCCAAGAGCACTCGCTTCGCGTGTCTTCTTCAGCAACGGAATACCCCAACCTAGACCCCATTTTTTTAGCGCCAGCTCCATCTCCTCAGGAGATGATGGACACTTGAAGAGATTCAAGTCAGACGAAGGAGTTGTCGTGATTTCGGATACACCAGACAGTCCCGAAAAACTTGTGGAGCTCGTCGATGTCAACTGACCTTTATCTTCTTGTTCTTGATTTAGCACTTGCTCCTGGTTAGGTCTTTGCTCTGGCGTTACAGACTTGGATTTGCTCTCCTCGCATATTTCACTAATTAACATCTGTTCAATATTTTCATCAGGAAGAGAGCACAATTCAGAAATCTGACTAATACGAAATTCATAGTTGGCATCCGCGTTGTCCTGACTCTGCTGAAGTTGTTCGATATGCATGTCAGGTAAAGTATGCATTGAATCTGAAGATATGCTTTTTCTAGGCTCACTCTTTCCTAGTTTTTTGTTTTCAAATGACTCCGAAATCTTCTCTATAGACTTTTTCGGCGATTTTTCGGCACTCCTGGTCGCAGATTTAGACGAATTGAATGAAAACTGAGGTGATCTATGTGCAGGTAATGGAGCTACATGTACTGAAGGTTTAGATATAGTTGATTTTATATCTGATTTTTTAGATGGCGACAGCTTTGTTAACTGAGATCCTACACCGATCGGCAATTTTTTCTTGGCCTTGTTCGAAGGACTTCTGGTACTAACTTGACTTTTATTGACTGTATCTGGTGTGTCTAATTCGACAATTGTAGATAATTCATGAGCTGGAGAAACGGCTATATCCGGTCTGTAAAATAATTATAATTTTTATTTTTAATATTTATTTATAATTTTTTGTTAATTTAAATTTGAAACGAGAATCATAATTTTTAAATTATTAATAACAATAGTGTATTTACATTAACATGTTATTTAAATATAAACATTAATTTCGCTAAAATTTAAAATATAATTTCATTTACCTATATGGTCCACTTATTAACGTAACAGGTGGTCTTGTCCTACCATTTGTGGAAGAGCTTTTTCGTGGAATTTTCGGTATACCCGCAAGCAAAGGTATGAAATCCGAAATGTTGTTCTACAATGAAAGTAAAAAATATAAATTAAAAATAAAAGAAATTAAAAAATATGAATAAAATGTGTGCAAATGTAAATGCAAATTTAAAATATAACTTACTTCGAAATTTGAAGATTGATTATTTTCGTCATTGGAATGAGCGTTCTTACTCGATTCTTCCGAATTCTCCCTTACAAGTGCTTGACTTAATTTTAAAAGAGAATCGTAAGAATCTTTTAAGTTATCAACGGGTACGGACTTATTTATATTTTTACTTTGCTCAAGAATCTCCTTGGACAACATCTCAACCACCTTCTCGTTCTGATCGGACGAACCGTTCGGTGCCGTTCCTGCCGTAGCCGTTGTCGTTGCAGGGAGATCGGAACCACCTGATTTTCTCGCAGCTTGCCCGCGACGAAAACGATCAATCCGAAAATTTACCCTCTCGTCGTTCAAAACTTTCGGTTTATTAGCGGTCACGGGTGTCACCTGATCTGTGCATCTCTGTTTCTCTGGATCATCTTCAGGGGTTTCGCTAGATGACGTCTCTTTGGACAAATCAAACCTGAAAGACGGACATTTTTCGATCTCTTCGTAGAATTTTTGCGATTGTGGCAGTTCGATTCCTTCACCCGAGATTATTTTTTGTGATTCCATCAGAGTTCTCTTCAATTGGGCGTGAATGGCCTCAATGTTCTTGACTAGATTGCTTGTTTCGCCGCTCACTGACGATCGGGGCTGCGAAATTATTTGACTGGGAGAAGTTGATTCACCGTTTGCTACCATAGATAATTCTAAACCTAATATAATAAATTATTATAAAAATAAAAATTAATAGTCTTTGAGAAAAAAATTTAAAAGTATTACATGTCCATCATATTATTTCACATGAATTTCTTATACAGCGAAACAGTTTAAATTCATAAAATAACAAAATGGTTAATAAAAATATGAAAACTTGCCTCTTTGCTCATTGCGCACTTTCTCGATCAAGTCAGTCAGTGATGCTATTCGCTCCGTGCACACAGTTTGCAAGTGCTCGTACTTCTTTAGTATCTCCGGGCAATGCTTGAGAGCGTAAGCCTGCGTGTCTTCAACCTCCTCATGAAACAGTTTGCAGGCCGGATTCTTGCAGGTGCACGGCTTAGACTGTGTCGACGTTCTCACACTAGCGATCGTGTCTCTCGTCGTAGTCGTCGCCGTTGTTGTACAGGTGCTGGTATGCGCGGTTTTAGTCTGACTACTCGAGTCAGTCTTCATCTGTTGAGCTCTCATTAAGGACATAAACTTTAACCTTCTGCATATCTGGCCGGACTGGGATATGGAATCCGGAGATGAAATCGGACTCACTAGTAGTGACTTTTGCTTGATCTCCTCTTTGGTCGACGCATCCAGCATCTCGAGGATCGCACTGCCATTAGAGTCGAGAAAGATTCCTGCCACTGGAGCCGGAAGATTCATGTACGTCGTCGAGGCGTCTGAGGCGTCCTGTATTTGGCTGACGATACGTTTAGAAGCCACGGCCTGGTAGCTGGTATAAATTTGGCTACTATTTCCATTATCTGAAGTCGAATTTAGCTGTGAGCTTTCCGTGCTAGAGTTGATCGAGACTTGCGTGTACTGTGTTTTGAACTTTTGCTCCTTGACTGGACTGGTTTTTATCGGTTTTTCGACTTTTTTTTCCATAAATTTCGTTTTACTCGTCTGGGATTTGGTTTTTTTCGGACTGGATTGTCGAGATGGCGGTGCCGATTTAGAAAGTTTTTTAGTCGGAGAAGCGATTCGGCTGGCGGGTAAAGAAAGTGATTTTTGAGAATAGGGGGATTTTGCGAGTGATAATTTTTTTGTCACTGTTTCAGAAGTTTTCTTGGGTTTCTTTTTGGGTAACACTGTAATTTCCCTGTTATTAGTGTCAATGAGTAAACCTGCTACTTCAAAAGACCCACTTCCGCTTTTTTGATCAAAAGAAATTTTCACTGGTGTCTTGTTATTTGTACATGTCGATTTTATAGATGAAGTCGAGACTTCTTTCGTAATTCTTATACTCCTCTCCTTATGTTTAGGTACCACTGTAATTTCTTTTTTACTAACATCTATTAATACGTCGGTGGTGGTGGATGAATTGCTACTACTATCTGCATTTTCTGGAGTTAAAATTTTAACTATTGGGTCTAATGGATGACATACTTTTTCTTGTTCTTTTTGTGTTTCACCAGATTCCATTGCAACTTGAACCTGTTGATCACAAGTAGTTATAGTACTTGCAGTACATTTTGGTTTTGATAAATTTCTTGCAGGCGTTTTAGGAATAGGTTTTTTATTTTTAGGAATGAATTTACGCGGTTGTTTCGTGATTTCATCACAGCTAGACATATTAATAACTTGAATTTCAGGCGTTATTGGCTTTGACTCATTACATTCTACCTTTTCTTGACTTGTTGAAGTCGATGAGCGATTATTAAAAAGAGATTTTACACTGGCATTAAAAACTTCATCCGGTAAATCAGTACCGTATTCTTGTAGTAATTTTCGTTTTAATTTTTCAATTTTTATAAGGAGCTCAGAAATCATTCTTTTACGAGTAAAATCAGTATCATCATCAGTGTAGCTTTCTTCTGATTCTTGTCCATCGATAAAAGGCGGCTCTTTCCATTCAGAATTCGGAGTAGTTTTGGAATGTATGTAATCACGAGGTGTAATAGTTATAGATCTTTCATTGCAATCAACAGAAGTGGCTGGATCTCTAGAAGTTCGGAGAATATTTTGAAAAACTCGGTCCATCTGTTTCTGTTTTTTAGTTAGATCTTCGCTTATTTTACATGGTGGAGGAACTTGTTTATTCTAGTAATGATAAAATAATTACAGATTAATAGAAAATTTAAATAGTTCTTTTTTTTTAAATAAATTTATTACTTACAGCAGCACTTGATACTTGTTTAGATTTTAATTTCCTTTCTTGTTTAGAAAGTAAATCAAGATTTTTTATTAAAGTTTCATAATCTTTTCTTATTTTTTCTCGAAGTATTGCATCTTGCGATCGTTGTTTTAAATTTTCTTTTTGACTTGCAAGTGCTTCTGATTCTTTATTTTCTAATTCCATTATTTCTTGAGCTAAGTCTTCAGCAGTTGGCTAATTATATAGAAAATATATTTTATTAATCTTTTTACAAACTGATTTATTAATCTCATGTTAAAATCTTCAAATTCACATACCCTATTTTTAATATTCATTCTTTCAACTAAACCAGAAGGTCTATCATATGAATTTCTTTGTCGTGTTTTATGATCATATAAATCGATTTTACTTGAGACAGGAGACGTGTGATGTCTAGGAGTTTTTCTGTATATTGGAGTTTTTGAATTATTATCAGAAAAATAAGAAGAATCGTCGCTTATAGAAGAGGAAGATGCAGTTGAAGTAGTACTTAAATCAGAACTACTGTCTTGATAACTTTTTGTTTTAGATCTATAAAAAATAAAAGTAATTTAAAAAATGTATATATTTGGGTTTATTCAATGTGTAGATACATTTAAATAATTGTTGTGGTAAGTAATAAATTTCTACCTAATGAGTTTCTCTGGTTTACCAGAAGCAGCACTTGTTACAGGAACTGTTTTTCGAGGTTCATTATCATCAGACTCACATACATTCACTTTACCTGTTTCTGGAACTGAATCTGAAACTGTTTTAGGAACATTAGTTGATTTGTATGGACTACTTGTTTTACTTTTGCCCATACACGAAGTTGTTGATGTTTTACTCATTTCTTCTTTATTTACTGATACAGATATTCGAGAAGGTGATTTTGTATTATGAACCTGGTAATAATTTATTTCATATAAAAAACTGTATTTTACTATTCATTTTTAAAAACTGTAAATTAAAAACTACAGTGTTTACATACCTTTGTATGTTTTGATACTTTCTTTATAGGCGACTTTTTAGAAACAACACATTTTGCTTTTCTTCTTGAAGTTGATGCAGGAGTAGATTTAACAATATTTTCATTATCCAATGATTCAAGAGAATCACTTACCATACAAGATTTTTTTGGTAAATTGGCCACCATACTAGAACGTTCATTTTCTAATTCTCGAACTTTACGCAACCGTTCTTGTTGTTTTGATTGTGGACTAACAGCCTATGAAAACCATAATTAATTATAATAAAAATCAATGTTTCACATGTACAAATTTGGTAAATATTTAATATTAAATTAAATTTACTTTATTCGCTTCTTGCAGTTTATTAACAGCTTCAGCTCCCCTTGTTTTTGCAGCAACTTTATTTCTTTGTTCTTCAACATGTTTTATAGTTTCTATGTCTGGCTGCTTTGATGCATTTTCATGTGCATATCCGATATTTTCAATATCTTGATACCTACGTTGAAACTCTAACAATCTTCTCTCATGTGCTCTTTTCATTTCCGTATTACCATCTTTTTCAAGTCGATTAAGCTGCTCTTGTTCTATACGTCTTGCTCGTTCCAATAACTTTTTTGAAAGAGCTTTTGACTGTTCGTGCACCTATTATAAATTACAACAATGCTCAGAATCAGAATAATAAAAAGAGTAGTAAAACATTTCCAACTATTATTTTGGAGCAACATATTCTTTGTAAGAAATCAACTTTTTTTTGCAAGAAACCTAATATTGTTACTAGCATTAAATTAACTCTAATCGACTAAGAATAATTTATGTCTTAAAAAAATTTAAAAGGTATAAATTCTACTAATGGCTCACCTGTTCCAATCGTAACCTCTTTCGATGCTCTTTCTCGGTTTTTCTAATATTCTCGAGATCGGAGAGGACCATTTTACCCCTACGTATGCTTATTGGATTCCCCTTGATCGTCACATTTATTGACATTATTTACTACCTAATAGTGGTACTTAAAATACTATTTAAACAATTCATTTGAGAAGCGAGCAAGAACGTAAACATTCAAGTCGAATTCAGGAAAGACAACGGCCATTTGAAGCTTTAGCCAATCGCGTGGCTTTATCGAGCAGTCGACCATCTTTGATCACTGAGACTTGTCATTGGCTAGTAATGTCACGTGACCGAAAGGCGGCAAGTTTAAAAAAAGAAATGTGAAATTTTAACAAAATAGAGATGTATCTAGTTTCAATTATTTTAATGAAAATTATTTCAATTATTATTATTTATTTATTTCAGTTATTTTTATGTTAATTTTGAAATTGTATGTTTAAAGAAATAAAAATTCTCAAAAATGTTACTATCAGTGATTTGAAATATTCTTTAACGAATACTTTGCTTTAATTTTTCAGCTTAAAAAAATCATTAATTTAAGAATAAATAAAAATCAAGAGCTGCTCATAAAGTGAGCAACATATATGAAAAGTAGAATTTCAAGGATCATTGAAGGACTTATTGAGGAAGTGCTCGAAAGAAACAGAAATCAAGATGTATTCTATGTAACATTATACTTATATATTTATCATATGCATATGTATATGTAATAATTAATAAAATATAATGTTTATAATGTTAATCGTATGTCTACAATATATTATTATCTCGCTTCTCAGCATCGTCATTGTCGTCGTTCAGCACATAATTTCTCTATTAATTTGCAAGTACGGGTCGTTCGTGCCTATGGGTAATCGAGTATAACGCATAAGAACGCAAACTGCATATGTAAGAACGCCGTTACAACTTAATGCGCCACGGTACATGTGTCTTTTTTTTTCTGTGTCCCTGTGTGATACTTTAATCGTTACAATATTGGAGCGTTTCTTTTGCATTAAGGGGAGGGCTGTTGTACAATAATAATTGTGGTTTTGCGGCTCACCTATAGGTTTCTTTTTTTTCGTCCGGTGTGTGTACGCGTATAAAATTATTTCGCACATATAATCATCTTGAGGATTTCTATATATATCCGCTTGTAATTCGTAACAATATAATCTCGCTGCGTAGAGCTTGATGCAACTCTCGCTTCCCCTCCGTCTATCTCTCTGCCTCCCGTCTCCTCCTTATTTCTCTCTTATGTACTTGTCTCATCATAAAACATCTATATCGAATTTATATTCATATAATTTCCACTCTTTTGTCGTAAATATATGTATCTTTAATATATATACTTATTTATTCTTTTTTTTATTTATATTCTATTATTCTTAAAGAATCTTCCTATCTTATCGCGCGCATCTCGAAAATTCACCACTCGCGTCTCTCTTTTCTCTTTACTACCTTACTCTTTTTTTTTTCAATATTTTTATAGATATATATATACATATATATATCGTAAGTTTTTTTTGTAAAACGCGTCGTACCGATGAATAGCGCGATGAACGACTTTAGACGACGACGACAACGACGACGGTGACGTTAAAAACGAACTGTTGTATTTTCGGTCCGCGGCTGCGGCGGGGGCGGCGGCATGCATATTACATATATGCTTGGCGCCTGCCGGCCGGTAATTTGTGTAAAATTGTACACTTTAAAAAACGGAGAAGTAAATCAAGGAAAGACAAAAAAATATATATATATAATATATATTTCATATATGTAATATCGCGACGATACAATATGTAACGCTGATGAACTGAAAAAAAATAACGAGCTGGAACGCAAGTCTGTGCTTCCATCGTTTACATTATTTTTTCTCTCGTCGCTGCACAAAATAAAATTCATCGGTCCTCGGCTTTCCTTCTTGTTTGAGTTTATACTCTTTGTTTCAAGAGCGCGCGCGCGCGCGCGAGAATAAAATTATGTTTTTCTTTATACTCCGCTTCTTTTATTATTAATAAACACTATAAGAAAAAGAGGGCTACAAGGATGATGTTTAATTGTGTATATCCGCTACTTAACCGCAATCAACTTTTAAAGATACATATTTATATATCGAAAAAATTCGCTCATCACATGTACCAGACGCAGCAAAACAAAAAAAAAGAAAGAAAACCCACGCACTCTCGCACTCTCGAGTTTCTTTCGGCGTGGAATATTGGAGCATATCCTCGCGTTCGGCTACAATTTGCTAAAATTGATATTTTTTTTTATATACTTTAACTTCATTCTAATCGTCGTTATAAGCGCTCACTCCACGCGACGCGCGAAGCCTCGTTTATTCACATAATTATGTATATATTTTTCTTTCTTAAGAGGTACAGTTTTAGAGAATCTTCATCTCGGGCCTCGAAATGCGACCGTGTCATTGGCGTTGAATTTTATATAACTGACAATGGCTGTGTACCCCGTAAAGCACTTGAAGTACCAGATTTTTGCGATTATTTTACGAGTTTATGATAGTACTGCTACAGTACGCATTGTATATTGATTATCGATAAAAATATGAAAAATACGATTGACAACTACCTTATATAAAATTAGGTAAATTTTATGAGGACTCGTGCCTTCATTAGGCATTTGAAATTATTGCATCTGCGTTGAAAATTATTGCAAAGAAAAAATTTATTCCATTTTATCTGCACCAAATACTTTGGTATTGCACGAAACAATTTCTGAACAGTATTTGATCAAGATTCACATACAATGAAGGAAAGTTTCTCAAATTTTAGAAATATTTATACTGTTAACAATTACTTGAGTTTGCTCCAAGCACACAAAAACTAATTAAT
>JAPYZB010000611.1:0-19157 GCA_030522745.1 Eupelmus kiefferi | reverse complement strand
GTTGGTTTTGGTGGGACTTTGACAAAATATAAGCAAGTAAGTCAGGTGGAACACTTTTTTAATGAATGTATGTCAGCAACTTACTTCCATCGGGATATATGACGATGTACTTGTAGATTTCTCCCCGCGAATCCGTGAGCACCGAAGTCACTTCAAACCTGTACTGGTATTGCGGTTTTAGTTCGCCTAGATTTATGGAGAAAACTTCGTCTTTTTTGAAGTCTGCATCGACGTAAACAACGGCGCCAATACTGTGATTTGTAGCACACTTTTTACTGCCATAGACTGAGATATCGAAGTATTGCAGTTCGCCTCGTAGGGAACAAGGCAATTGCCACGATAATATCGTCTCTAGAACGTTCGGGTTTTTCTTGGTAGGTTTAGTCTCGTATTTGAAGTTCGTGATCTTGTCAGGAACTGGATATAATTGAAACTTTAAAATTATTATTATAATTAAAATATTTAAATTGGTTTATGTAAAAAAGGGAGTCTATTTACACACAGATGAGTTTCGTTTTATCTCATGAATCAATTCATATTGTATGATGAAAGATTAGCCAAATTTTAATCAATCAAGTCAACTTTCGCAAATAACTAATTAAAACACAAAAATTCTCTTTCATAGGAAATCGTACAATAATTTAAAGTCAGAAATTTAAAAAATATTTTTTAAATAACCCCTTGTTCTAAATCATCATAATTATCTTTCGGTCGCATGTCCAATAATTACAACTATCACCTCCTTTAGCATGACTGCTGAAGACGATCTGCTTGCTCGCAGGACCCCAACCTCCAGCCGTCCTGGCCTCTATGTAAGCGGTATACTCCGAAAATCCTTCTCCGTTAGTCCAGGTGTAATTATTATGAATCGGCATGATGTTATCTATGACGCGGCTTCGATGGACCTTGCAAGCCGATGGCACTGGATAAAGCGGCTTCCAGGACACTGTCAGTCTGTACCTCTTCAGATGACCAGGCATCGAATTTGGCGCCTCCCAGGAGAACGTGAAGTTCGTCTCGTCCAGTAACTGGAACTTTTCAGGCTCTGATGGTACTGTAAAGCAGAACATTGATCCAAGCATAATTCTAATATGACTGATGATAAACATTGAAATATTTACCATCTTCCTTGGTGAGCATAGGTACGGGAAAGCTCCAGGAACTGTTACCGGCCACGTTGACGGTCCAGCTTCTGCAGAAGTAGTTGGTGTACGGGCTGAGATTGGCTACCGTCATCGGTAGGTTTTTGGGGATTTCATTGTTACGTACTGTGTAAATGGCTTTCCCGGACTCTTTGATTGGGTAACCGTAGCCATCGGAATAAGAGTAGAAGCACTCGCTCACTACGGATTCGATGGAGCAATTGTTGCTCGGGTCACGGACGTTCCAGCTAAGCATTATTTTCGTCCGGGTGCTTGACACAGCTGGCCAGCCGATCACGCCGTTGCTAAGTTTCGGAGGGTTGCTTACTGTAATGGGTTAGTGGAGGTTGGTGATTTGGATATTGATTGGGAGGACGTATTGGAATAATTTTGCGGGATATACAAAATCAAAATTGTCCATTGTGTTAAATCAGTGCCGTTATACAGGGTGTTTCATTTTAATCCATCCACGCTCTTTCCGATTCGAGAGTCAAAATTGGTGGGTTTCCATTTAACATTTTGAAGTCGACCTTAATATAACCTTGAAAATAAATTGTAAGGTCAAAGTCAAGGTCACCATTGTTAGTCTCCCGATGTACCCTTTAACTTTTTTAGAGGTAATTTCTTTATATTTCTCATTTTTACAAAGTTATTCGCGTGGATGGATTAAAATGAAACACCCTGTATAAACGTATTAATTTAATTTCTATTTATAGAAGATCATAGTTATAATCAGACCTTTATTCGGTGTGGGTTGCGACTGGATCGTGGATGCCAAACCATCCCCACCGTCCAGATCGATAGCCTTGACTTCGACTAAGTAAGACGCACAGGCGTACAAGGGCTTAGCAACGAAGCTCGTAAAATCAGTTGTTTCAGAAATACTGTGCTTTTGCCCATAAATCTCGGTAGTAAGATTGACTTTGTAGGTCTTGATGCAGGCACCTCCTGTGGGTTTTTTCCAGGATATGAACAATGACGGAATGCCGTGTTCATCGGTCGGATCTGCCGTTAAAATTAAAGGCGGACCAGGCTCTGAAAATATTTAGTTACTTTTTATTGTGAAACATTAATTTTGGTGTAGGTCACAACATGTATATATGCTATAATCTGAAATATTTTTAAACTTACGCGTTATAGAAGTCTTGCTTGTGGTTTCTTTTGGTTCACCAGGTATTGGAGTCACTGTTATCTTGTACTCGATGCAGGACTCCAATCCACTTATAGTATAAAAATTTATTAAGTCTGGAAAGCTACCATTGTAGCTCCCTTCGGCTTGATTGTTTTTGGACCATTCTATGAGATATGAAGTGGCATTTTCGTTATCAACGACCCATTTTATAGTTAAGGAAGCTGCAGTGGCTTTGGTTACTCGCAAGTCTTTGATGATCGTATCTGTTTTTAATAAAGCTGTTAATTTTGATAAATGAGGGGAAAAATTATGAAAGTAGCTGATTTTGACCATTAAGGTTACCATCGATATCAGTGTAAACAGATTCTAAATCCTTAAATAGATTATTTTTAAAATCGATAACTTTTTCTGACAATTCATTCTGTCTTCCGTTCTTCACAGCAATACCGTTTTCGCGAATTAAATTTCCTAAAATAAAAATATATTTAGTTAAAGTTATAAATTTGTAGAAATAATGTACGTTTTTAAAATTTAAAAAATTTAATATTAAGAATGTGAAATAAAATAGTATATAGAGTAGAATCTTCTGTAAAAAGTTCTATAAAAAGTGATTATATTTCAACTTATATTGATTACCTGAATCATCAAAATGAAATTGATTATCTTCCACCGAAGTCTCATTAAAGTATAGATATTTGTTCCATTCGTCGCCTTTACAAAACAAGTAGAAAATTTTCAAAAAAAGTACTGCTATATGTAACTTGTTTTTTAACATCATTGTTTTTTGTATTTGGTAAATGTAAACACTGAATTAACAATTTTACAATGGTAGGCAGTTTGTATAAAGAATGTATTATTTAAAAGAAAAAAATTTTTTTATAAGAAAATTATTTTTGAACATTTATTTAGATTTAAATGGTCAAATTTTACTCGCCGAAATTCAAAATGCTATAATTATAATAAAAAAAGAATAAGTTTCGATGCACCTTTCCCGCGGTTCAAAATAAAATGAGCTTGCAGTACATTGTGACATCATCCTTACCAGATAAAAACACTTTTAGCACTTAAAAGCTAGTTCATATCTAGTGGTCTTTGCCATGGCCACACCACGATATCGCTGATAAGACTTCGCCAAAGCTTTTTGTATGTACGTAATTTGGTAAGCTAAATTAAAATTGATTATATACACCAATATTGTTAATCAATTTTTCATCGTAAACTCATATTGAATAATATTATCAGTAGAAAGTTTATGGACTTGTCACCATCCGTAAGAAAATGAAACTTGAAAATGCTGTCTTCGTATAATAATAGAGGTATACAAACATATTTATATTTTTAAATAGATATTTTATTTTAAAATAGAATGTTTATATTTTGTCTTTATTTTACACTTCTGATATTAATTTTTTTCTTTTTTCTAATACAATTGTCGGCAACAACCCGTACAATGAAAAAATAAATAAGCTCAAAAGCAGTCATAAGACTGAAACCAACGAACAGGCCAAGCAAACCTCCGAATGACGCTGGAATCAACATTGAAGAATGTTAGAGTGTTATTTTGTTTTTGTCTTCTATACTTATAATAATGTGTTTTTACCGAACAGGTTTATCCAATTGTAGTATATGTCTAGGCGATACTGCATTGATACCAAGTCAATGAAGAAGACATTAATGAGACTAAAGTTTTTAGCATCAACAGATTTACTGAAAAATAAAACAATTAAGACAAATTTAGCATAAACTCAGAATCGAGTTTAGAAGAAAGTCGATTAATTAACAACACTAACAAAAAATTTTTATCACTGTAAAATTTGTCCTTGTCAAGGATACCATGGGTGCTGTCAACCGGGTAGCGATATACGGTGCAGTCCAGTAAACAGCCGCAAGGTCGGTTCATAATGTCGATATCTACATCCGGTAGATCGGCGCTGTTTACTTGCATACCAGGCCAAGAGGTATCGTAAGCAGCTATGGAAAATTTCATCTGTGAGAGATATTTATGGCAAGGGTTATGACGAGATTGTTTTTATGCATGCTTACTTCGAATTTCTGCTAAACATTTGACATCCCTCAGATTGCATTCCCGGGAGCCTGAAATTATTTACCATTTACAAAAAATAATATATGGGTAGCAAGGTAAAATCACATTCGAATTCGGTAGCAAATTTGGTAATTGTGATAAAAAAGAGGCAAAGGTACCATTCTGAGGCAAGTAATAAGGGACGCAGCCGCACTTGTCCAGTATAGTCTTTGCCCTGCATTCATTCAAACAGTTGACGTACGAGTACTTGGTCCAGGTGAAGTTGTTGAGCGAGGTACGCAGCGTTTTGGGCAGTTCATTCTTATTGAAAATGCAGTCTCGAACTTTAACGGACAAAGCTCGAACACCAGGGGTTGAGTAGGTTTCCTCGGGTGTCACACCCAGGAAAGCCTGGACACCCAGACCAACCAGCTTGAACTCGGAACTGCGGTCCGGATAGTTGTAGGGATAGTGTAGCATGACCTGAAGAATTGAATTTTGTGAATGTTATTTGATGGATGTGTGGTATTCAATGGAAGGGTTGAAAATATTATTGAGTTATACTTTGACTCCATATGAGCCGTACAAGCTTGAAAAGTAATCCTGCGGTTCGGGGTCCACTAATATGGTCAATCCGGTTTGATAGCCACAAGCGGTCAGCCTCTTCGGTTCTCTAAAAGTGCATTAGTTGTAAAGAAAGTGTATAAATAGTTGTGATAAAGTAAAAAAGTTCAACGAACGGTTTGCGAATTTTATTTTCGGTATTGAAGTAGTTGAAGCTGCAGCAGAAACCATCGCGCGACGCACTTTCCTCGAACATTTCGTGACAAGGTGTGGAGTTACCCTTCCATTTGCAGGTTTTCAGAAGACTAGAGCAATCTTGTCTCACCTGCAATTTGTCCATAATTTGCGAAAATTTGGATATAGCTTTTGTTAAAGTGAATATTTACCATTCTCATAACGTAAGAGATGGAGAAGTTGTTGGCGTCAAAAACATCCTGGAGCGCGGAGAGATTAGTTTGCACGTCGTAATCGAAGACTCCAGGATCCAGCATCTCAAGAAGCAGACGCATATCGCCAAGCAGATATTCACGCTCTTCGTTTTCCGATAGTGTACTAAGGATTTTTACGATCGATATTTATCTTATATCATCGTAAATTATATCATCATAAAGCAGAATCGAATTACAAACTCACAGATTGTTGATGAATTCCCGGGCTTTGTTGAACGAGATCTGATTGTTGTTGCAGATGGTGACGGCTGGAAAAGGGTAGTTCCAGATTCCATGATGCGTCGATTCTATGACGGTTAGAGTCGAGTGAGCTGAATTATAGTCCCAGGCGATCCGCATGAACACCAGGGAACAGCATAGGGAGGATAGGACTATAGCGCCCCATATTATCCTTTCGTGAAAAAGTAATGATATGCTTGATATTGAAGGCTACTTTTTATAAGGACTTATTTCAGAAACACGTTTAAGAGATGCTTATAACGTACGTCTGAGCAATCTTGATACGCCTTTATTAAATTAGTATCTAGAGTACGTTCTTGTCAATATTAAGTGTCAATATAAACGTGATAGAATTAAAGGCATTGGAGTTAAACAGAGTTTGTATATTGGGAGAAAAATATATGAATTTAACGAGTCAGTAAACTTGCGTGTTCCTCGAAAGTAGCTTTTTTATTCACCTAGTGTCAGTCAATGTTTTTTTTTTTTACAGAGGTGAAAATAAATACCGAAACTCCAGAAAGTAAGGTAAATAATTTTTTTTAACTGTGCATAACATTTCTTCTTTGGATTCATAACTTACTAGATATAATGTGTTAAAATTTTATTAAAATTTCTATGTGAAAATTGATTTATAGAATATTGTATTCTCAAAATATTTGATAATACTATAGTAATATTATTTGATTTGTGAAGTCACATATAACTTTATTATTTTTTTAATACTAATAACAAGAATGATTTGTAAAAGAAATAACAGCCTGAAAATTTTGCATTTACCTTTCTGTTTTGGTGCGATTACTTTGCACGATGTATTTATAGCCATGCAAGCCTGTCGCTAAACAAAAATCTATCGCTTGTGTTTTAACAACGTTCAGCCAGCCCTGGCTACTTCTTTTTTTAACGATCGGTACCGGACCCGCTTCGACTTTCATATTTATAAATTCTTTTTTTTCTTGTGCAATTACGAAATTAGATAATGGTTATTTTGAAAGTGAGTTTATAAAGAACCAATTTTAAAAATGCTTCAACTCCAAAGATTTAAATAGTTTTAAAATTTTACGTTTGGCAAGTTGTATAAAGGTGAAGAAGTTAAATCTTTAATTTATTAAATTATTCAGTTTTAGATAAATTTTTGTGCTTCTACATCTACTTATCATACTTTCAACCCCATACTATTACTATATAATTCTTTCAACAAACTCACTACAACATTTTCTTCAAACCTAAAAAAACCTGCCAATTCCTTCCTCTAATCAGACACCACACCGGCCCGACGAACGAAATAAACTGAAAAATTAGCTGTCGCTAGAAGCACGCGGAGCTTACCTGTAGGCGCGTGATTGCTCATAAAACATTCAGCGAGTCCTTCCGACGCGCTCGTCGTCATTTTCACGCGCTCCGTTAAGAGGACGTTTATTATTTTCGATCGAAATCGAGGCGGAATCACGCGACGTGGTGTGTTGGTTGGGGATAAAGATTTTTTTTTAAATAGTTTATGGGAATTTGCGTTTTGGCGGGGGAAGCTTTTTGTTGTGTTAACGCGATTGTATTGTTTGTTGAATGCGAGTTGATATTATATTATCGTTGGTGTAATGTTATTTATGTGTAGAGGTAGAATGTGTAAATGAAGTCAATTTTGAATTGAAGGAAGTCTGAGCTGTTTTAAAATTTAAAATAGAGATTTGAATTGTTTCTTTTTAAACAAATGGATTGAAGGAAGTTGAGCTTTTTTAAAAGATAAGTTTTTGAGATTTCGACGTAGAAGAAGTACCAATCCAGTATTTCAATTAATTTTTGTAATTTATGTTAATAAATTATAACGAGTAAAGCATTTATTTTCTTTACCCTAGCGGAAATCGTTTTCTAAGATTCATTATGAAAATTGTACACAATAAATAGTAATAAAAAGTTGATTAAATAATAAATATTTTAAAGCATATCAGGAAAAATAGTTAATGCGACTTTCCATTGTGTGCACGATAAATTAGTTTTTTGTGGATCAGGTAAGAAATGTTAGAAAATATTTATAACTCAAGTTTTTTGAACCAATAGAGTCTAATATTCTGGCTTTCTATTTTTACATCTAAAAACATATCCCAATAAGTTTGAGCTTAATTCGTGATGTGGATCCCTGATACTCTCCTATAGTAAGTCTAAATTTCTAGCGAAGTTTCATTGGTTTGATATCTTAATTTCATGAGGCCCTTGTAACATTAACAATTCAATGCTTTCTATAACTAGTCAAGATGTTCTTATGTTTGTTATGCATAGAATTGCGTTGTAAAAGTATAACAATTTGGAAAGCGTTATTTTATCAAGTTTGTTTATTTTTTAAATTGACATTTATCATTTATATTGCTACTTTGATAAGTATAATCACTGCTTATCATTAAATATAATTAAATTTTACAGATTAGCAGTGATTTTTTCATTGTAACGTGAATTGAAAATAATTTGTTCTGGAATAATTACGAAATCACGAAAATTATAAATAAGTAATTGAGCAGAAATACATAATGAATATATATAATACATAGTAATAATAATAAGTATAAAATGTTAATCGAAATGTATAAATATAAATTATTAGCTATTAATCAAAGTATCTGTAATTAAAATACTATTGTAATTATATTTGATAAATAAATATAATGAAATAAGAAACTATATATAGTTGCTCTTCCTCTTCTGACTATCTACTATCGATGTAAAACTTCAAATCGTTATAACTACGCATAAAAAAAGACATTTAAACGAAATTTTTTAAATATTAACAAAGCTTTATATTCATAGTGATAAATAAGAAATTTTGCTTAAACAATTCAAACTATTGACTTCAAATTTTGCAAAGTAATAAAATATATCCTTAGTACAGAGGACAACTATGTCCTGGACTATATTTACTTATATCCTAATAGATTTTTTTTAATAGTCGAAAAGTATTATTATATAATCTGCATAGTCGGTAATAAAAGGAGTTTCGGACCCCATTATTTAGGTTTATTAAAAAATGTGTACAGACAGAAATCGCGTGTTGTGCAAATATTGATTGAGAGACGGAGACTCAAATTGAAAAGCTGAGTATATCCACAGAGCAGATAGGGCAGAAACAAGATAGCACATTTTTAGTTATATGCAATATATTGTATATTATATAAGTGTTAATTAATACTTTTGATCAAGAATATTAAAAATAGTTACGTTTTTATTTTTTAATATTTTTTTTATTCATTTTTTGCGACTTATTTTAATAGAAATTTCAATTTAAGTATTTGCGTTATAAAATATAAAATTTAGTTGAAATATTTATAATAAGAGTTATTTTTTAAAAGTCAAATTTAAAAAAAAAATAATTAAATAAATAACTAATCGAATTTTGGCTTATTTTTATAAAACTATTTAACCATTAACATGTTAAATATATAGATAGACGGTTAAAGAAAAAGGAGCTTAAAAGTCATGTTTTAGTAATATCTTTATACCAGTAACGAATTTCTTTTTATGCATAAAAAATCAACCTATAATTCCACCGTTCATCAGCTGTTAAAATAAACTGCAGTCTGGCAATCAACGCAATTCCAAAACCTCACAAAAATGATAAAAAAACAAAAACAATTCAAAACCAGCGCCACCTGCCGTCCCCGAACCGTCATCCCAACCGTCACCTTTCCACACTTCTCCCGAACTCGCGCGAATTCACCAGAAATCCCGCGCATTCACACGAAACCACAGCTCAACCAACCCACACACGCACAAACCCGTCCAGTCAGCCACAGCACAACCCTATAGATACGCGCGGGCGCAGTAGATACAGCTGCAGACAGAAAAAGACAGACGCAGAGAGAGCGCAGCAGTGTCCGCAGCCACATTCGTCAACACACAGATATACAGTCTCCCATCCTAGCCGGCTCCTCTCGAGCCCCCAGTTTCATCTCCCAGGCGCAGGAGCTCGTCGTCTGTCCCTATAAACACCAACCCAAGTGAGCGCGCGCTCTTAGTCAGCTCCTCGTCTACGGGGACGTGTGTGTGTTGTTCAGTGATTAAAAAAATCAGCGGACGTGCCTCGCGCGCGTCCAAGAATAACCCGGCAAGATTGAGGCCCAGCAGGGAGTTGAGGTTAAGGAGGAGCGCCGGGGGGACGAGCAGCAGCCGACGACGATGGACACCCCGCTGCCCCACATAATGGAGAGCATCGACGACTTCGGGGGCAAGCCCAAGGACAGGCTGGTCAGTATACTCGACCGGATCGAGATGCACGTCGAGCAGCTGAGGAAGGATGCTATTAGGATAGAGGAGGAGAAAGACACACTGCTCACGACTCTGGATACTCTGCGCAACAACGACGTCGTCGTTAGTCTTGAAGATAGTAAGTTTTTTGGAGGGGTTTGTTGGAATATGCAGGCTTGGGCTGTGTTGCTGGTGCTTTTTTTTTTTAGTTTTTTGTCGGAGTGGTGCTGTGAGGCTGGTGGTTGCTTTCTTCGAGGGAGCTGCTGACTCGATTAGGTGTTGTGTTGGATGACAGGTGCTTCGTTGTGCTAATGAGATTGCTACGGTGGCATTGGAGAAGTGCTGTGCTTGTGAGAGCGAAGGCTGGAGCAATTAAGAGTTTGTTTTGGTCTTTGTCAGACTTGAGATTCCTGTGGAAAGAGAGATATGCTCTCGAGTTGCATTTCATTACTCCAAAATTAGCAATTGTAATCAAGTCATGCGACTGCTTTGCTCGCAAGAAACAAGTGCATTGATCCACTTATAGTTTATTCAATATTGCATCAAGCAATAATAAACAACGTTGCAATTCAAACTTGTATCATGTAGCTCAATCAAGACACAGAGCCAGAGAGCCAACCTAAAACGCGATTTCGAAAGCCAGCTTTCCTTCTCGCTAGACACGGCGCCTGTTATCTGATTTTTCACCTTTTTACGGAGCTGCGCCTCGGCGTAGGGCCGCCCACGCGCGCGCAAGGTAATAGAGCGTTCGCGCGCGCGATCTCTATAGCCTTTTCGCGAACCTTCTACGCCGTGCTAGCTCCGTCTCTCTTTTACTGATCTCGAATCCTCTGGAATTCGTCTCGAGTGCCGTCTCATTGTAAACATTCGTTGATAGGACGATTTTTCGTGGGCTCGGCCGTGAATTAAACATATGCGGTATACAGATGTTTTTTTTTTTTCATTTTGTTTTTAAGGTGGATATACGTTCTTGTGTACAGATGTTTATTTGCGAGCTTAAAGGCGAGAACCGGTGCGATGACCGCTAAATAGCTCAAGAGCTGCGAATCATTAATGGTTATTAGTTTTTGATAATGGTGTCCTATAATGCTTTTCTTTCTATCTAGGCAGTCGGAGAGAATGTTTTTATTTTCGAAATCCGGGGTAACACTTTGATGACGGAGGATTTTTTGGGAGATATTGATTTTATTTTTAGAGGTTATATGACCCTGACTTTTCGAAATTTCTAGCGGCAAATTCGAAAATTAGCAGAGTTTTTATAGGCATTTTCAGGATTGATTATTTGAGAAAAAGTATTTCTTTACTTTTCAAAGTCCTAATTTAATAAAGTCTATTTTATTGGAGCTTCATGACTTTGAAAATTGATATAAAAAATTCATTAATCATGACTCAATAATTGTGATGATGAGGAGTACCTGCAAAGGTTTTGCATAAAAGATATAATTTATTTAGTAACTTTTGTGTCTTTAAGTAATAAAGTGCATGAAATGTCAATAGCATGAATGACTAATAATGAGCTTTGTTTTTTCAGTTGTAATCTTTTATTTTTATTTTTAATATTTAAAAACTATTAATGTTATAATAAAAGTTCAAACTTAAAAGCTTATAATGATTAATGTTTAAATAACAGATTCTTATATGAATCAAAACAAAAATAATTTGATACAGTATTTTATTCTTAGAAAACTTTGTAATCTAGAAATTCTATTAAAAAATATTCTAATAATTTCATACTTACTGTAATTTTAACATAAATTTATATTTTTAGCTGATCGAGATGATGTTCTGAGATATGCAGAGCGGCTACATATGAGATGTCTGACAGTTGACGTTCTTGTAAAAGTTCAACGTGATCACATTCAACAAGATGCTTTGCACCAGGTTATTATCCATCAAATTATTTTTTAGCAATTTACACTTTAGAGTCTATTTAAAAAAGTATATAAGAAACTTTACTTTTTATAAATAATTATTATAACTTTAGTAAAGAATCAATTGTTTTAATAGTATAAATTCACAAATATTATAAAAAATTTTTTAAATTTATATTATAAAGTGCATCCTCAAAAGTTTTTTAATAAGTAAATATATAATACAGATAATAAACTAAAATTAAAAAATTAAATTGTATGATTTACAAAAATGTAAAATTTAGTATCTTTTATAATCTTTTAAAAAATAATTGATAAAAAATATATGATTGATCGTACTTTAAAAAGGATTAATTGAATTTTTAGTCAAAAAAAGTTTGTATGCTTGGCTAATAATGAAATGCTCTAAACTAAAGGAAACATAGGAAAGACAGTTAAAAATGTTAAAATTTCAGATTAGATAATTAGATATAATCTTTTAAAATATAATATTATTATTATAATAAATTATTTAAATTTTTAAAAATAGGTAAATGGACTCATTGACAGTTTAGTTGTTGGCCTTAAAAATGATCCTAGTGGAACTAGACAGCGCTGTGCTTCATTCATGAATGCATGTTCATCACAGGGTGTTGGACATTCTGACAAAATGTTTGAAACAGCAATTTTAGGATGTACGCTAGATGATCAGAAGCGAATCAAAAAGAGATTGCAAGGATTGCTGGATTATATTGACAAAGTACATACCATAACGCTGGAGTAGATGATTTTATTAGTTTGAGAAGAAGACTTAAACTCATATGCATTTTGGATAAGCAAATGTACTTTGTTCAAGATATAGTATCAGTGCTTCAAGAATGTTGTCCCAAGGTGCGATATTAATATAGCTTGGACAAAACTTTTTAAACAAATGTCGGGTACTCAGAATTTTTTTATTTTAACAGCACTTGTATTCGACATTTTGTTAAGCACTTAATGATACTCTAAAGCATAATTATGTGCTAGTAATCTTAATTTAAGTAAATCAAGTTTTAATAATGCAAGAAGCTCATTTTGTTGTAGAGGATTGTATGAATTAATAATGTAATTACAATGAAACAATTTGTTTAACACAAGTGCCGATAAAATAGATAACTTTATTGGCATTCGAAAAATTATCATGAATCCTTATGTATAAGTGCATTCCTTCCTAATACATCACTGTTAACCTTATGATGTTTTACGTTTTGAAAAAGACTATGGCTAATTAATCATAATTTTACTTATTCCAATGACAATTTTTGATAATTACTTATTTAAAACAAATTTTATCTCAAATCAACCTTAAGAATTTTAAAGTAAAGTTTTTGAAATATGTTCACTAATTAAATACTACAAATTATTATAATTGTCTATTGTTAACTATTTTTTTGCAGTGTCAAGACTAAACTGAAAATTAGATGAGTAGTTGAAATGTTATCATCTTATTTTAAGGATTGAAATAATGTATTCTGACTGTGTTCATCTTTATTTAACTTTAAAAAATTAGAATCTATGGAGCTTATTTTTTTATACTTAAACATCTTTGCCAAATTAATTTGTTTAAATCTTCCAAACGATTAATGGACCAGTGTTTTGATGAATAATTGCTATAAACCTTTTTTACTAATGTCTTATCCAGTGCAAATATCAATGCTTAGAAATTTTTATTTTGAATAGTTGCACCTTTCTAAGGCTGCTGGTCGGTCCAATGATATAAAGATGTAATGCCAATTTGGAGCCTTTGCAATTAACTAAAGTTACTGTGATTAAGGCTAAATTTCTTATTGCTAGTTTAAAATAGCGTAATGCCATACTTTATACTTTTAGAAGATGACAAACTTTCAGGAAACATTTAAAGTCACTTATTTTAGTACCTATAAACAATACTATAATATCTACAATTATCAATTTTCATAACTTTTGTAATATCTTTAAAGAAAATTGGGACTTCTATCTATGAATATATAATTTTATTTTCTGAATTAGTAAGTGTAATTACTGTATTGAATCTTATCTTTAAAATAGCCATAGTTCTCAGAGTAACATAAAAATTAATATAATCTTATATAAAGATAAAAAAAACATTCCTGATATTAGGCAACGAAATAATCGTGTATTTCTTTATAAAAAAAATTAAATAAAAATTAAAGAGTAACTATGGATATTTAGTTCTTCAGTTAGATTCAGTCTTACGATCACAGTTTACAAAATAAAGATAGATACGTTTTTACTTTCCAAAAGAAATAAAATGCGTTAAAAATATTGGCTAATTCTTATTACAAGAACAAAATTTTATTCATATTAATGATTTCTTTAATACTAAAAGTAAATATCATACTAACTCAATTTTCATTTAATTTCCTTCATTAAAAATTTTCTTGATTAATTGATTAATTTGAATACAAAAAACAAATTTAAGAATATTTGAAGAACTTTAGTTCTAAATAAAATTTATTATGACATTAGCTAAACAGTCCTTGATAATGTAATAGATTATTCATTTACATTGATGTGCGATGTAATACAATTTATAATATATTTGGCGCAAATGTTATTGGCTCAAGTATTTAGTATTGGTATAAAAATGTAAAAATTAATCTAAATAATTAATAAAATTATTATTGAAAATTCGCTAGTTCAAATTTTTTTAGTTAAATTTGTTTTATTTCACTTTAGATTTTTATTAGTTATAATATAACGTTTTAATTAAAAATATTTTCAGGAAAATTTTATTAATTACTTTTAAAAACTACAATCCAACCGACGAAACTGCACTTCTACTGATACTGTTGTTTTTAATATTATAAAATATGCGTTATGAAATAAATATTAATTTTTTTAATAATTAAAAGTTGTTTCTTTTAATACTCATACCAACATAATTATAGAAAAAATAGAAATAACGTGAATTTTATTTGTAAAAATATACAATAACAATCCTTAATTTGTGATATATATGTATATCCATGAATACTAATGAAGAAAACATTAATTATGAAGATTTTTTATATCATAGAAATTGCCACGATTGAGACAATTAATACTCTAAGTAATTGTATTTTTCATTTTTAAGAACTTTAAATACTAATATAAATAATTAAATTATATCATTTTTGTACATTTTTTAGAGGTCACAAACTCATTTTTATCTTTTATATTATATTTTAACGATTAAGAAAAATTTATTGCAATATATAAATTTACGATTTTAATATACTTTTTTTAATACTAATCGAAATTTACTATTAGGGAACATGTACTTTAAGCAGAGACTTCAAGCATAGGTATTTGATATTCACTTCGCTCGAGTGAAAACCTGTCCCTATTAAACCCCATCTTAGTAAACTATTTACCTAACATATTAGTTTTTAAATGGTTTAATCTCAGTTATTAACTGATGGGAAAAATAAATTTTGTAAAATTCTTAAACTATTAGATATAAATATTATTTGTAGTTAATATTTCCAGTATCTGTAATTCGTATCAAAGAAGCTCCGAGGTAAAAGCTAATACTTAATCTTAAATGTGTCATTTTTCTCGACAAATTATCTCTCTTCTATCGGTCAGAATATACGAAATATTTGAGATAATAAAATAAGAGAAAACTTTATTGCTGAATGTTAAAAATCAATCAGTCGTCAAAGCCTAATTAAAATTTCTCTTCCGCACATTCTGGCCCCTCCTTGTAAGTACAATAAATTGTTCGTATCGTCGGGTATTACAAAAGTTTTCATGTATAGTCTCACGGGATGATCGATATTAAAAAAGTTGCGTCTCCAAATGAAAATGCTATTTGCATAGTAGTAAGTCATTTGCTAACTATTCAAAAGATTCGCCATACTGTACATCTATATATCGCAAATCAGTGAATTCATATGATTAACATTAATGTCTCCATATCTATAACAAACACACTGGCGCACATTGTTGCACTCTTTTATATTCGAAAGTTTCAATAATATCCTCATATCGTTAAAAGTCATTTGAGCAATGATCTTCTCTACAACGATATTTCTCGGCATCTGTACCGGCAGTGTTTCGTCCAAAATAACCTCGATCCATTCGATTAATTCTATTCTTTCGTTTACATCCATAAACCTTGAAAATATGTCATTTTTATAGATTAACGGATATTTTCTTGACATGAAGACGTCATGGGCTTTTGAAAGCTGTTCACAAAAACAACTGCGCTGTTCTGGCTTCGTCTTGAAGAAGCGTACGAGTTTGTTGAAGGGCTGTGTGAGTATATCAAAAAATGAGAACTTATCGCAGAAATTTATTCCCTTCCAGACCTCCAGCTCTTCTCTGCAGCGGGGATAGGCTCTGCTATTAGTCAGAATGCTCAACGTTTCCTCGTTTTCCGGATTACGATACTCGCCTAGCGAATCGCGTTTAGCCAATTCCACAATCATGTTAGCTTTTTTTGACAACGTGATCGATTTGTTGAAGTTGACTGCGGTCAGATCGGCCCCGGCATTAAACAGCTTTCTGAGCAATTCTTCATCATCCAGCTTATTATCCAGTGCGTATTGTAAGCTCGTATTGCCATTGGCGTCCAGCAAGTTAGCCTCAGCTCCGCAATCTAGTAACATCATGGCAACGTTGAGGTTGCCTTGGCACAACGCCACGTGTAGAGGCGTCTTCAACTCGTCATCAATGGCGTTGACGTCAACATCTTGATCCAGTAGCCAGAGGATGACGTCTTTCCGCGGATTAAGAACGGCGTAGTGCAGGAAGCTCCTGCCGTTTTTGCTCCTGTAAGATGCCGGAACGTTGCTTCTGCTATGCAGGTACTCAACCAGTGGCCTCATTTGGCACGTCAACGCAACGTGCAGCGGCAGCTGGCCCTCGGCGTCACTAGCGCCCAGATCCGCGCCATTCTCGACCATCAACTTGGCGATCATCTCGTAATAATTGTTCGGCGAAGTTATGTAGTGCATCGGCGTGCGACCGAGCGAATCGTGGGCGTTGACGTCCGCGCCGTGCTTGATGAACATCCGCAATAGCTCCACGTTGGCTTCAGCCATGGAGTAATGCATCACGGTTTGTTTATGTTTTGGCCCGGGCTCGTTGGGATCAAAGCCGTGGCGCAACATCAGCTGGATCAGATGAGGATTGCTGGTTACCGAGATGACGTTGAGGATCGAGTTCTCGAAAGCGTCGGCTATTTTGTCGGCTATACCGGAGATCGCCTGGATGAAGCGCTCGCTGCTGGCGTGCTCGCTGAAGGCCATACCTGCTGACAGGACGATTTCGTCGAGCTTGGCTGCCATTGAGCGGATCTTGATGGCTTTGGCTTCTTCGTGGTCTTCGTTGATGTTTTGTAGGTCGCTGTAGATACTGATGTTCTGTTCGGAGGTTGGTGAGTTCTGGAAGAACGTTGGGATATTGATGAGATTAGCGAGTTAGAGAGTTGACTGAATTGATTGAGTGGGTTGTGGTTTAAGAGATTGAGACTGTCAAGAAGGTAGGTAAATGTTATATTCTGAGCTGTACTTTTGCACATAATGTCACAATATAATAAAAATTCCTCCGTCTTGTGTCAAGTATTGTTTTTTGAGTATACATTTCTTTAACTTTTACTTTAGTGTAAATATTATGACATTCGTATGTCATGAATCTATGTCAACATTGAATCGACAAACTGTTAATAGATAGAAAAAACTGCTGAGCTAATATATGAATGGATCTATTTTTTTACTGGATTTGTACACTTTTTAAGTTTTATTAGACGAGTATAAAGTTTATGTATATTTTTTCTAGACGTCATATTTATTATCTTCCAATTTTAAAGAAATTGAATAATGTTTCTTACCATGATGTTTGATGCTAACAAGCCTTACGTCCGTAATACTCTGAAGTCTCCGATCGAATGCAGAGCAAATATAAACACTAAACTTTGGCCGAAAATTCGTTTCCATATTTCCTCTTAATTACAGGTAATAGATGACGTCAGTATCGGCCATTATAAGTAGCTCTATTTTTCAAGTATAAGAAAGAGATACATTTAAAACGGCAGGAGTGTCGTAAATACATATACCTGATAGAGATCCTAGATAGGCGTTTCCCTCAAGTAAATACCTCTATCTCCTTAAGTAAGCTCTAATTCGTGGAAAATGTATTGTAAAGTTGAAACGATATTTCATCCACAGTTATTTAAAGTTAAAATTATACTTATAAGACTTTTCCATATTTTTAAATTTATTTCAAAAATATATATGTTCAGAAAAATCTAGTTTGTGGGTCAACGAGAAGTAAAATTATAAATTGCGTTTGTTTATTTATCTGTAAACAAAATTTTACAAAATGAAAGTGTAAAATTACATACAGAAAAATGTACAGTATTAATTTAAGTTTTTTATTTCAAGATTAATAAAATATAATTAATTATTAAAATTTATTACAGCTGATTTATAATTATAGCATAATGTAAATGTTTGACATTTTTAAATATTATTATATGAAATATTAAGTTTCGAGATTCTATCACGTTTTAACAACAATATACCATACTTGTATGTTACTGTTATTCAGTACGGTCTTCCAATAGAGCCTCTCATGGACGCGTGTGGAGGATTTTTTTCCTTACAAATTTTAGCAACGCTACTGTCTAAGTATATAGTTTTTCCTACACGTACACCATTTATGCATTTTCTTGCCTTTTCTTGCAAGTTTCAGTAATTATTCACGCTCTTTCTTGATATTCATTAATAAACTTATTATTTTGCTTGGAGTTTATATTTCTATTTGAATTGAACAAATTTTGAAATATATTTAAGTAATACATAATGTAAATTAAAAAATTTTTTAAATGGAGTGGATTCTAACGTTTTCCTAGCGATATTATTTTAAATTATTATTTTATAAAAAATTATGTAAATACCTTCAAGCATATGCAAATTCTGTGTATTTCAGATTACAGATTTAATCTTTTAAAGAGTAAATCCATGTCAAAATTCACCCCTTATCCAAATTTTTCTCGATAGAAAAATGTTGAATTTACTCCTCATAAGGAGTAAATTTCATAAAATCAAGAAATTTACTCCATATAAAAAGTAAAAATTTTAAATTTACTCCTTATAAGGAGTAAATTTCGACAAATAAGAAATTTTTCTCCTTATAATTAGGGGAAAATATTAAATTTGACTCCTTATGAGGAATAAATTTTAAAATATACCCCTTATAAGAAATAAATCTTTCTAAGGAGTAAATTTTTACATGGATTTACTCCTTAACTTTTAGAGAGTATAAACATGTTACACAATTTGAAGTTTTTTATTATAAATAATCATTTTAACGATGGGCCTTTCCATTATCTAGAATTTGTTTATGAATTATTTACGTCAACAACATTTCAATAACATCAAATTATTTTATTAGATTGAGAAAATGCGTCATTGCATAACAAGCATAAAAACCGCTGCCAATACTTTGGCACGTAGCTTCCTCAAGAACAATTTATTGTTCCTATATGTATGTTATATATTTTAAATATTAAATATATAGTTT